>JAIZAY010000975.1:0-24835 GCA_029531755.1 Holothuria leucospilota | reverse complement strand
TAGATTCGAGGGGGGTTGAAGGGCCAGAAGTGTCCCTCAGAAGAGTGCGTTAAAAGTTAAAAAATAGATAATTTAGCAATTTAAAGTAAAGACAAATAGAGTTGGTTCCAAAATGCGCAAAATTCACGAGCCCTTTTTGTTCACTGTTGCTTCATGCATAAATCAGAAGACAAATGGTCATATTGTGATACTCCTGGTCTGAATAGCCTTCCAAAGTCAATGCCATTAAAAGTTAGTGGATGAGCATTCTATTGCCTACAAATTTGCACAAACTCAATAGCTTCTGGGGGCATCGCACTAGTTTCTTACCTGGGCTTTTCCCCTAACCCCACCAGAGCCTGTTTGGGACTCCTTGGTCTGCGCCCTTTGGGGAAAGCTTTTTTGCGCCCTCACTATCTACGGCCCCCGAGTGGATTATGACTATTAAAACGGCCCGTCAAGGGAAAAAGGTCCCCCACCCCTGGCCTAGCATTTAATATACAGTTAACAGTGTGTAATATTTAGGCCTAGACTCATGGCCTTCAGAGTCGCCAGATAGCAGTATCATGTCTAAACATGTGACCAAATGTTTTGCAGTTGCACTTTTTTCCCATTTAAGAAAGAATTCTGGTCGATAACTTAAGATATTTTTATATATGGAAGAAATATATTAGTTCATTCTATTTTTTCAATGGCCAAATGATCATCAGTAGCCAGATTTGGTTAAATATGGTCATGAAAAGGCCAACAGGCAATCCCGGAGAGCTAGAAATGGATAGCACTGAACAAACACTGAGAAGGGGATTTCAACACACACACACACACGCACACACACACTAAACACGCAATGCAGTGCAGTACCAGACTGCCACTGTTCTGATTATACTGAGTAACCTTACCTGTGTGCTAGTCCAATGCACTATTATCCCCATTAACCAAGTTAAAGACCCACTCACTAGCTCACAGAAGGAAGTTCAGCCCATATTAGATACATTGTATAGACTCGCTGCATGAATGATTTTTTTCTCATTGAATAATTTTTTCAATGAAAGTAAACTTAAAATAGTTTGAAATAAATGAGTTTATTTAAGAAACATAAAAAAGACGACAAGTATTTTGCCGGTCTCGAAGCGAGACCGGAAAAAATTCCGAGACTGCAAGGGTCCGAGACCGAGACCAAGGCCGAGACCACAGGGTGTCAAAACCGAGACCGAGACCGGGCAAAACCGGTATCGAGACCGGTCTCGAGTACTACATCCCTGATGATGATAGTGCTAGAATGGACAGAGCCATCAATCTAAGTAAAGTTAGGAATGCTCTCTCAACTTCTGCTTAATATAAATCTCCCGGTAGTGATGGCCTGAACTACGAATTTTATTTACAATTTTTCTATTTGCTAGGAAACGATCTGGTAGATGTGTTCAATGACATTTCAATAACGGCACTCTGACTGAAAGTCAACTTACTGGTCCTGTTGCTCTGATCCCTAAAAAGGGCGATACCACAAACCCGTCTAATTGGCGGCCTATTAGTCTACTTAACTGTGATTAATCTTGCAAACTATGCTAAAAATAATCATCCCAAATATTGTCAATGAGTTTCAAACTTGCTCCGTTCCAGGGAGATCCATTCACGACAATTTGCTTATTGTAAGAGACGTTAGCGATTTTTGTGTCTTGGGGAACCACCCGTGTGCCCTCATATCTATCGATCAACAAAAAGCCTTTGATATGGTGAACTGGTCCTTTTTAATGAAAATACTACAAAAACTTAACTTTGGCAAAAACTTTAAGAGTTGGGTCTCAATTTTGTATAGTAACATTTATAGTCGTTTAATAATTAATGGGTATCTTTCCGACAGAGTACACATATCAAGAGGAGTCAGGCAAGGATGTCCCCTATCGCCACTGTTGTACGTTTTATTTATTGCACCTTTGGCAAGATTCATTAATTATTGTGATAATATCAATGGTTTTGTAATACCAGGAAGTACCAAGCGGGTCAAATTCCTTCAATATGCTGACGATGCCACATGTATTGCGATGCGTGTATCGGACATCTTACTTTATTTTGAAATTTTAAATAATTTTGAAAAGGGCCACTGGCGCGTGTATTAACTTGAAGAAAACACATGTGTTGAAATTGGGAATCTTTTCCTCACAACCCCTCCCGGGCAATATACAATGGAGTACTTTTGACATTAAAATAACAGGGGTAGTTTTTGGTGCTGATGATTTTGTTTTCAGTAATTGGGCCAAGAAGATCACAGCTACGCAGTTCCGTGTTAAAACTTGTCAAGAAGACATCTAACCCTCATAGGGAAAACGCAGGTCGTTAACGCGGTGATATACCCTCTGTTTTATTTTTGGGGGTCAGGTTTTTCGATACCTGAGGGGTTGGTTAAGGACATAACACAAAGCTGTGTTCGCCTTTATATGGGAAGTTAACACACCTGATTTGTCTCCCGTGACGTTATTACTCTGCCAAAAAATTGTGGGGATTAGGTGTCGACGATTTGAGAGTAAAAATGAATGCCTTGCTGGTAAAACCGTTATTCTCACTATTTCTTGGAAACGACCTGCCACCTCATCTAATGACAGCCCGATATTTCATTGCAAAGCAGCTGCGTAGTGTTTATCCCTCCATCTGGTCCAACTCTAGACCCAGTAGTAATACATGATCCCCTTCCTTATTAAATTCGTGTTCCATTTTGAAACAATTGTTTAGAGTGGACATTAGCTTTGCTAGTTCATGTACTTGTAGGAATACTAAGGACAGTATGAAAAGGTTACGACCGGATGATGTTACTATCTCTATCATTAAGAAGCATCCCAACTACCCTTGGAACAAAATATGGAATTTTATCCTTCAGTTTGTTTCTAGATAAGTTAAAGACTTCCAGTGGAGATTGGCCCCCCAGGTTCTCTACACAGGGAAAAGAATTAAGGACTGGGGTATGGGTGATGGTGTCTGTTCCTTTGACGGATGTACTGATGTTGAAACTTTAGACCACATATTTTGGGATTCCCCGAAGGTCCAACCTATTTTGGCGTGGGTCAAGAATACCCTTAAAGATCTAGTGGGTAGGAATGTTGACTTTGACCCTCACTTATTTATGTTCAGCATTCCTGATATTAACTGCAGGAAGCAGGTTTTTAACAGAATTTGGTTTATCTTCTGCGTGACAAAATTTATTGTATGGAAATCAAGATGTCTGCATGTATTGGAGTTGAAAGTGCAAAACTATCGAGAAATTCTGTCAATAATCATTAAAACTATTAAAGACAAGATTGACGCTGATCACAGAAGATTTTCTAAGGAAAAAGTCTCAAAATGTGGATAAAGGATAAGTCCTTTGTTACCCTGCGGAATGGTCAGTTTTTCTATAATTTGAAGTTTCATTAGACTAGCTTCGTGGCAAAGTTGCAACTTACATTAGTTTGTATATAGAATTTGTTCACAAAATTGTATAATAATGAATATTAATATATCTATAATAATGTATTCTAATTTATTCTAGGCTCTCTTTTTCTCTTAAAAGTAAAATTTGTGGAAAAATTTGTACAAAAACTGTACATAAAATTGCATTATAATGTACATACTTTCTAAGATATAATAAAGTTTTCCTTCAAAAACCAGACTTTTTGCAGTTGCTTTCTCTTTCATATCTTCCCTTTTGTAGCTTTTATCGACTTCTCCTCGTTCCCGCTTTTCCTTTTCTTAATTAGACTTCGTTTTGTAAATCATATCTTACTGTAAATTTCCAAATCAGGTCACTACACGTTATTCCATGTAGTCTACATTATCAAGTCGTACAACCCCCTCCCCTTTCCACGTTGCATTTGTTTCGGTTGAAATGCTAATAGTTTATGAAATTTTCCCATTCTTAGATGAAACCGATTGCACTTGATACGAAAGGTATCAATAAAGACAGGGTAGCCGGGAGACCTGTCTTTATTAATACCGAATTTGCCTACCTTCCCAAAGCAACTCTTGTTTCTAGAAAAAAGCCACTCTGGGATGAATTTTCATAAATGACCGACTGTAAAATGCTTTTCTTGTATTGCAACTATTGATTAGTTTCTTAGGGGTAGGGCTAAGCATCTGCGAACAATAGGTGACCATTGTGCAGGTTTCATGGTGCGATGATTTGTAAAAGAAGACAGCGGTTCCTTTAAACTTGACCAAGTCTCCCTCCGCGATTTCCCTGCCTTCTTAAGGGGGCGCTCCACCATTCCATAAAATTGCACTTTGGCTGGAGGGTGAACCCTCTACATGTAGTCCCTAAAAATTTGTTTGGGTTGATTTTTGAACCTGTTATGAGAGGGCAGTGAATCCTTTGTTAGATGTATTTAATAGTGATTGAGTTGGAGATTAAGCTTGAAGTGTAAGCTTTTTCACTCCACTATATAAGTAATTGTGCACCTGTTTTGTTTTGTTCTTGTCAAGGGATAACTCATTCCCACAAGCAGCCGTTGCTTTCTCTAAGTTGTCCCCAGTCTATTTCTTTTACTTTTTACGAAATTGTACACTGTATTTACTGATAAAAAAGACTGAAATAAATGTCAAAAAATGAATGAATGAAATGAAATGATTATGCTGTCAAAAATGGTTGAAATTGATACCACCTGAGCCGATTGTGAGGTTTTGGAAAGACAGCGGACCTGTCTCATATAGTGACAAGGAGCGGGGGTGGCGGATCACAAGTTTTTATTCATGCGCCCGTAGTTTGCAAAGTCAATGGTCATGTTGCGAAAAATGTTTTATGTGCCAGTAACAACCAACTCGTGAGCTTTGCGTTGATGGATCACATGCCGGCGTTGAAAACTTTGACAACGAATGAGAGGCAGCGTTAAGGCCTGCATGCATGTTTTAGTGTGTAAGTCAAAGGCAACAATAAATGGTGGAGCGGCACCTTAAAATCGTACAATTATGGTAGCACAACAATTATTCAATGCCCGCGAAGGATATTACATATACCCTACGAATGTAACACCTTGGAGAAAGGTGGGGGGGGGGGATGTGTATGCGATAGGAAAGAAGATGAAGTGTTCATTATTTTCAGGCACCTTTTTGCAATATATCCTTCCGCGATGCAAATGACTTTTGAACCAAGTAAATTAAACACAGCAACCACCACCTTATGATACAAGCTCTCCTAGCTCAAAATCTCAACGGTCATGGTACACAAATCTGAGTCATTGTGACAGGTCTACTCGTGAGCTATTATATGAGGGGTTGCCGATGCCCGTTGAAAACTTTTACACCGGGATCCAGAGGCCACGAAACGGACCAAAGTTAGTGTGTAAGTCAATGGACGAATAATCATTAGTGTGCTAGCGTAGTAATAGTCGGATAACATTAATTGAAGGAATTTCCTCCGAGTCAAAATATTGCCTGACAAATTTAGTCCTGAACATTTGTGGAGGGTGCAGTGTACACCATGTTGTTGAAGAGGTGAGCACTGTTACCCCGAGATGTTTGTTTTCCTGCAAGTTACGTAAAATAAGGGCTAGGATACAAGATGTAAATGAGGGCTCGGACATTCAACATAAGCTTACTAGATACAAACTTATTATTAATTTAAAGAATTCGAGTATTCCTTGAGTTTGCTTGTACTCAGTTGGCCAAATAAATACTTGCGTTATTTTCTCTTAAGTACCGGTACTATTTGCCTATTTTTCCCCAACAGGGTGCAAGTGTTCAAACAAACATAGCTCTTCTTTCAGTAATCCCTTGCTATTTCCCCATAAATCACATACAGTCCAATAACTTAGATAGAACCAGGTAAATAAATCCATAAAGTTTTCTCAATACTCCAATAAATGAAACACCCTTTGCAGGGGCGGATGCAGGATTTGACTTAAGGGGGGGTTTTGCGGTATAGTTACTATCTAAGCGGAGCGCCACCATGAGTTGGCGCGAAGCGTACAGAGAAAATTTTTGGTCAAGAAGACCCCCAGATTGCAGGAAATGGCATTTCCCACGCGTTTCCTAGGCTCTTTGATCCGTATAAAAAACAAGCTTTCATTGAAATTCCCTGTGTCAGAAATTTTATAAATGTCCTGTCAGAAAGTTGTCTTCCTTCTTGTGAGAGATGCATGCTCTACAACCCGATAACGATCTTGGGCGTCAGGAGTTCGGATCAGCATTCAGTCATTTATTGTGCTCTCTAGGCACTCACAGTGACTCACTCAAAGTTGCTTGCTTGTGCTCAATAAAGGAAATTTGGTTTCTCTTTTGAAATCTTCTGAAAGCATTTTGGTACTGGGGCGTTAAATTCAACTGGTAGCTTGATCGCATGCATGGGATTTTTGGTTGCCTCGTTATCTAAGCGGAGCGTGACCATCGGTTGGCGCGGCGTCAGGGGTGGCGCCAGTATTAGCCCGACGGGGGGCAGACTCCCCGACGGGGGACCCGAAGCCCCGACAGCTATGATGTCTTCGAGGAATTGGTGAGTAGGAATTTGAAGAAAACTTGTGTACTAGATTATGACATTGCGGGGGATATTTCATAATATTTGTATATACTAGAGAAACATATTTCCGCCCTGACTTAACGTTTTTCCTAGAATCTAAACTGTGAAATTTCAAAGCGCGCGAAGCGCGCGAATTTTTTTTTTTTTGGGTAGGCCTATACCAAAAAGAATTTGTACTTATTTGAAGCATATATACATAGGTCAATTGTCGAGACAGTTGGGCCATATCGGGCATAACCTACGCTGTACTTCCCTCCTCGAGTCACTAGCAGTACCGCACGACAGACACAAGAGAACGTTAACTATGTTTAGCAAAATAAGATGAAATGACCGACATTTACATAAATCCATGTATTCGACTTAAAGTACTTATATTAAGTTACTTGAAAAGGTGGAAAGGGTTTGTACTATAGTTAGCTATTAGTAACGGAACTGAGAAAGAGTGGGCAAAGTGTACCGAACATTTTGGGTTATATCGTAGAAATGACCCTTTTGAAAAGCTAAAATATGTAAACCGAACTGGTCGGTAGCGACAGCATTTTCCCGACAGGGGGCCGCATCGTGCAGTGACCCGAAGTTCCGACAGCCCCTATGTCGAGGGGGTGGTAAGGAGGGGATATGAAGGAGCCTAACTATCCCGAGCCATTACAGAGCATATATCACTGAATACTCCATGAGCCAAGTTGCGCACTGATAGTGTACCTTTGAATCTGAAACGTAAAATTGCAAAGCGCGCGAAGCGCGCGAAATTTTTTTTATGGTTTTACATAAAAAAATACATGTAATCATTAATAACAAAAGGAAAATAGAAAAACTGTAGGGGTTGTAGACCATATCAAGGATAAGATACATTTTATCGAAACCATCTGACTACCCTATGAAATACCCAACCTTTGCTCCTTGAGTCGCTCACCAACTGACCGAACCGCATGACACACACAAGACAACAGCAAGTAGACTTTGCGATATGGGATGGAATTTACGACCTCTACATAAACTGTGTACTCTACCTACATGTTACTTGTTAAGTTTGACAGGTCTAGTGCTATCTAGCAATGTAGAATGGAAGTACTGAAGAAACTGGAGTGACTCTACCGAAAATTTTGGGTTCTCTTAAGCGAAATTGTCCTCTTGAGAGCAAAACACAGGTAAACCTTCTGTGAGACTTGTCGCCGTACAGGACTACACATTTTACCGTAACGACTAAGACTCCCCGACGAAACTGTACAAATTCCCCAACGGGGGGCCATGGCCCCCTGCCCCCCACCTGGCGGCATCACTGGCGCCATCACGTGAATGAAGAAAAATTGACCTTTCTCAAACCTTACAATCTATAGTTAGGCCATCTTCATGTTTCATATTTTGTATGTTTGTCATTTCCATGGAAACATTACGTTTCTTTGATACCCTCCCTTGCTGTACACATAACCATGTCGTCTAGAGGCACGAAGGAAAATATGCTAAAATACCACCTACAGGTCACTGGCACTTCCCATATGCAAGAAACTCCAGGCAAATACCCACTCTTTTGCATGGAATAATGTTTAAACGTCAGGGGCGTAGCCAGGTTTTTGGTGTGAGGGGGCAAAGTCGATCATCGATCCCATTCTTGACCGCAGTCCATGGGGAGGGGAAATTATTTGCTGTCCCGAAGGGCTTAGATGCAAAATGGTGCTTCTTTTTATACTAGATCCCAGTGTTATCCACAAGGGTTTTTTGAGTGGCCCAGGGGTGGTGCCAGGATTTGCCCGAAGGGGGCTAGACTCCCCGACGGGGAGACCAGGGACCCGGCGAATCTCCGATAGCTCCGATGCCGTCGAGGTTGGTGAGGGAGGATTTGAAGAAAACCTGTGAACTATACCATGCCATTGCGGGGTATGTATTGCATAAAATTTGTGTATACTAAAGGAACATAGATTTTACTGTTTTTATCCGGAATCAGTGAAATTGCAAAGCGCGCGAAGCGGGCGAAATTTTTTGGGTAAGCCTACACTAAAGGGAATCTGTGCTTATTTAAAACTTATATAGGTCAATTGTTCGGGCCGGTGGGCCTATCAGACATAACTTACATTTTACTTTCCTCCTCTGGTCACTAGCCGTACCTCACGACAGACATAAGAGAACATTAACTAGGTTTGCCGAAATGAGATGACATTGTACTATATATAGCTATAAGTAATGGAACTGGGTAAAGCGTACGGAAAATTGTAGGTTTTATCTCAGAAATGATCCTTTTGAAAGCCAAAATAAGTAAACCGACCACGGGTGGGGATAGAATTTTCCCAAACTAGGGCCGGGTCATGCCAGCAACCCCAAGTTCCGACAACCCACTATGTCGAGGGGGGTGCGTGGTGAGAAAGGGATTTGGAGGAGCCTAACTATCCCATGCCATTGCAGGGCATATTTTACATAATATCACTTAATACTTCAAAAGCCAAATTGCGCACTGATATCGTTCTTTTGAATCTGAATCGCGATACTGCAAAGCGCGCGAAGCACGCGAAAATTTTTGGTAGATCCCACAAAAAACATATTTAATCAGTAAGAGCAAAAAGAAAGAAAGAAAACTGTAGGGGTTGAAGACCGTATCGGGGATAACATACATTGTATCGAAACCACCTGGACTCCCTCACCAACTGACCGAACAGCATGACACACATTAGAGAACAGCAACTAGGCATTGCGATATGGAATGAAATTTACGACCTCTACATAAGCTGTGTACTCTGCCTACATGTTACTTGGTAAGGTGGACAGGACTTGTGCTATCTAGCTACTGTATGCGGAATGGAAATATTGAAGAAAATGGAGTGACCCTACAGCGCGCGAAGCGCGCCGAAAATTTTGGGTTTTTATAATTTAGAAGTTGTCTTCTTGAGAGCAAAAACAGGTAAACCGTCGAGGCGACTGTCCTCTTCGAGGTCTGCATGATTTATCGTATCGACTAAAACTCCCCAACGAAACTATAAAAGTTCCCCGACGGAGGGCCATGGTCCCCTTCCCCCTGTCCCACCTGGCGCAACCCCTGGAGGGGCGGCCCGCCCTCCTAGTGAAAATGACATTTACAAGCAGTACTTTTGCGGGATTTATTTATTTTGTTTCAAAATCAGGATCAGGGTTCGAAAAAAAGGGCTAGGGTTCAGTTCCCAAGGCATAATCTGTTGAAAGAAAAAATCCGGAACACTGTTTCCAGACGAGATGACACCATTAATATCCAAGGTTTTGACTGACTTTCGGGAGCCTATTGCCAATGCGTCCTGCATAAAATAAATATGCCGTCCGTTCTGCTGCGGATTCCACCGTCATTACTCATCCCCGAGACCTTGATCCCTAGCCCTCCCACTCCGCCCCACCGACTTCCCATCCCTCCCTCCTCTCACCTTTTTTTTGGTTTGGTTTGGTTTAGTTTCGTTTCGTTTTTTTTTCTTTTTTTTTTTTTGCTTCCTTCTTTTTTTTCAACATCGCCCATTGCGTCCCGAAAAGTTCTGTGGGGGGGGGGGGGCACTCTTCCCCCTGCCCCCCTTCTGGCTACGCCACTGTTAAACGTGATCTTGGTCATAACGTACTATTATAACACCTTCCAGATAATTGGTAACTTCTTTAGATATATGTTCCTACTGAACAGTTTAATTTTCCCTGAACGTCTTTACATCCAACGGATGTCCAAAGTATGATTGGCCTTCTCGATTTCTGATTATATTAAGTGATTCCAATTCAACGACAACCACTACCAGTCAACACAATATTTGAATTTTTCAGCGGGAGTACAAGCGAAAAGCTGGAGTCAAGTTCACATTCTTCAAAACAGAGTTAGGCACTACTGGATGCGATTCATTGCATATGCGAACCAAGATTAGAGCTGGACCTCCTCTTGAAGGACTCACTGATCTATAAGGATTTTGAATGAGAGAGAATCGGGACGATAGAAGGAAAAATACGCTGTCAGCAAACTTATAATCATGGCATGTTAATTGTGTTGTTGTAACTGAAAATAACCTTCAAAACATACCGGGGAAAATAAACAATGTAATATACAAAATGAAAAAAAAAATCCTCGAAAATCAAGGGGGAGTTTAAACCCCTAAAACCCCCCCTTGGATCCGCCCCTGCTCTGATCCTGCAAAACTGTCTTCTCAACTCAAGAAAAAATCTGCAAATTAAGCTTCAACTCAAAAGGTCTCACAAATACAACACCTTAAATCATAATAGAAAAGTGTTCAGCAAGTTTAACTCATGAAAGTATAAAGTTCGTTAACTGAAGCATTCTCCGCGAGTTCTGTGGACATGTGGCTGGGTTGTCACGTCCGTCACCACGACCGCCCCTTTGTTCCAAACACCATGCCGTCATAAAATGGTCGAGAATTTATACATCCAAACATAAGTTTCCAGTACATCACGGTGTCTCATAGTGCGTCGGTGCAAGCGACCCTTGAAATCTCTGGCCATGTGGCAATTAAACAACACGATTAAATGGTTGTTCCTTCTGTTTGATAAAGGAACCCAAGCAGGGGCGTCGCCAGAGCATTTCTCATGGGGGGGGGGGGGCAACAACCCGGAGCCTCGACAGCCCCGATGCCGTCGAGGAGTTGGTGAGGGGAGATGTGAAGAAACCTGTGTACTATACCATGCCGTTGCGGAGCATATATGCCTATTGCTTAAAATTTTGTATATACTAGAGGAAAATAGTTCCGCCCGATTTAAGGTTTTTCCCGAAATCTAAACTGTGAAATTGCAAAGCGAGCTAAGCGCGCGTAATTTTTGGGTAAGCTTACACTTAATAGAATCTGTACTTATTTAAACCTTATATAAGTCAATTGTCCAGGCAGTAGGGCCCTATAAGGCACAACTTACATTGTACTTCCCTCCTCGAGTCACCAGCCTTACCGAAAGACAGACTCAAGAGAACATTAACTTAGTTTAGTGAAATGAGATGAAATTCCCAGCATTCAGTGGAGTACCTAGGATTGCTGTCAAGGGGGGTGCAGTATGTTGTGCGATCGCCGGCCTGGGGGAGGGGTCTAATGGTCAGCGCCCCCTTTGGAAATTTTTGAAAAAATAGGTGTCCTTACATGCAATCTGGTGCCACATATGCTACCTAAAATTTGTGCTAAAATAATTACGTATTTTAAGGAAGAAAAAAATCGGCATCTGTGAGAAGGGGGCCATGGCCCAATGGACCCCTGCGTATACGCCACTACCGGCATTTACATAAAACGATAAATTCTACTTATTAAGTTACTTGAAAAGATGGAAAGGGTGTGTCCCATATTTAGCTATCATTAACGAAACTGCATGAGGAAGAGTGGGCAAAGCACACCGAAAATTTGGGGTGTTATCGCAGAAATGACCCTTTTGAAAGCTAAAATAAGTAAACCGACCATGGGTGGCGACAGAATTTTCCCGAGAGGAGGCGGGACCATACCAGCGACCCCAAGTTCCGACAGCCCTATGTCGAGGAGTTGGTGAGAAGGGGATATGAAAGAGCCTAACTATCCCATGCCATTGCAGTGTATATTTTGCATTATATCACTTAATATGTCAGCCGAGTTACGCACTGATAGTGTTCTTTTAAGTGTGAATTGTGAAATTTCAAAGCGGGCCAAAATTTTTGGTAGGCTGACACAAAATCATGATATCATTAAAACAAAAGGAAAACGTAAAAACTGAAGGGGTTGTAGAGAGTATCGGGAACAACATGTCGAAACCACCTGGACTACCCTACGAAATACAGCCAAACGTTGCTCCGTCCGTGAGTCGCTCACCTACTGACCGTATACCGCATGACACACACGAGAGAACGGCAACTAGGCTTTGCAATATGGGATGAAATTTACGACCTCTACATAACCTGTGTATAAATGCTACTTGGTAAGGTTAAGAGGACTTATGTTGTCTAGCTTAATGTGGAATGGAACTATTGAAGAAACTGGAGTGACATTACAGCGCGCGTAGCGCGCCGAAAATTTTGGGTCCTTATTATACAGCAATTGTCCTCTTTTTTCACATCTTTTCCTCTTTCTTTTCCTCACATTTCCTTCATTTTGCCGACTGGCGCAGAATTTACCGACTAAATGTCAGAATACCTCATGAACGATGAACTCTTCTGGTATACAATGATGCTGAAAAGCCCTTTGTAACTTTTTTCCCGACAGAATATGTTTTAAGTTTCAAAAATGTTGGTTACGGGCTTTGAAAATATTGTAATAAACGTTGTCTACAAATGCATTCCAATCTCCTGTCTTCTATCTGCACCAGCCCCTTTCTCTTGCCCTACTTTGTCCCTCCCTCCCCTGTTCTTTTCTCTGTTCGCTCGGTCTTTCTCTCTCCCTCTTCTCTCTCCTCTTTTGTCTCTTTTTTCCTCTTTCTTCTTCCCTCTAACTTTCCTTCGTTTGCATTTCCCTCTTTCCTTCATTTTACCGACTATTGCAGGATTTTGCCGACTGCGCGGATCTTGGGGAGTGTCACACCCCCCACACCCCCCTCTAGAGTCGGCCCTGAACCCAAGGCCTCACAAGACCTACAACTCAACAAAATTCTCAGTGCTGCAACTCAGGCAGCCACGCCTTAGTGCCTCTCCGTGCACATATTTGGAGCTCTCAGGCATTCACACAAAAAAAGCGCGCCAGTTATCCTAATGTAATATATTAGAATCAGTACTTATTAAAAGCTTATATAGGTCAATCATTGCCCAGGCAGTTAAGGGCCCTATCGGGCATACTACCTGTATTTCTGTCCTCGAGTCCCTATAGTAATCACAAGAGAACAACAGCAACTAGGCTTTGCGACATGGGGTGAAATTTATTACCTCTAGGCCTACATAAACCGTGTGTTGGCTACTCTGCCTACATGTTACTTGGTAAGGTTGGCAGAGCCTGTGCTATCTAGCAATGTGGGATGGAACTGCTGAAGATCCTGGAGTGACTCTACAGCGCACTTAGCGCGCCGAAAATTTTAAGTTCTTATTAGAAAAATTGTCTTCTGGAGAGCGAAAACAGGCCTCTGTAGGGACTGCATACTTTATCCTATCGACTTAGACTCCCCGACTGGGGGCAGCCTCCCCCGATGGGGGAAGTGGTCCCCTGCCCTCACCTGGCGCAACCCCTGTTAAGAGTCTCTTCAATCTTTTTCTCTTCTCTTCCCTCTTAAATCCCCCGACTAAGTGATTTTCCCCCGACTGGCTTCGGAGGTGGGGGACCTGTGCCCCGGCCCCTCTTTAAACACGCTACCGAGTATGAGTAAACTTAGCTTCGAATGCATGAAGTCATCAGGTTACGGCTATTACTCAAGGTGCTACATGAAACGGTCTTGACGAACCACGATAACTAACTTTGAGCCGTCCCCTAGCTTTGGCTAGAATAGTTCAGGGGTAATAATATTCATTGGTGGTACAACTTCAGTTGTGAGAATTACACGAGAAGCGGACCTACATTTTGCAGGAACTTTATTTGGCACGATGAAATCTGCTTGTAGACTCAGCAAAGAAAGGCGAAAGGATATGTCCAAGTAGCCCGACGAGGGGAACAAGCTCCAGTTAGGGATCCAGCGACCCGAAGTCCCGTCAGAGGCTACGGTTTGCCGAAAGGATGCCGAACGTAAAAGTTTGGGCGGGCGCAGCGCGCCGAAAAATTTCTGGCTCTGTTGAAAAAAAATTGAGAATATTTGGTTCTTGTTAAGGAAAGATAGGGAATTTGGGTTTCGGTGGAAGACTGTTCCCCCTCCTCATCCCAGACAAGTTCCATTTTTTCCCAAATAAGGTAGTCCTAGTCAATCCCAACACTGTCTTGAACGCCTCCATGTTTAAACACAAACCTTAGTACATAGTCTATCCGAGTGGGCATACAATGGTATAATATGTAATCAGAACACTCTCTGTGCATGTTGTGCAATGTCAGCTCACCCTTGCACCTTTCGACTTTGGTGCCAATTAAATAGCATTCACCAATTGAGAATACTGTTTTCTCCCAAAGAAAAATGTACTTGGGGTGATGAGTGTCTGTTTTTAAGAGCAAAACCAAGACGCCGGGCGACTGGTCGCGGGGGAATAGATCCCGTCCACCACCCTGGACTCAGCACTGAGACACTTCCACATATCTTACAAAGTATGATGTTGCAGCTGAATTAAGAATCTTTCAAAAAGTAAAAAAACAGGAGAATAGAACTTCTTTTCTAGTATCTAGCCGGCTTCGTGTTTCTTTAGAATCCCCACACGGAGGAAGAACTGATTGTGGAGCCTTTACCTTTATAAACCCAACAAATCTGAAATAGGTGTTTAACAGTTGAAGATAAAGGCAACTGTAGAGGAAGGCGCACGTAGCGCTCAAAATTTTTGTAATTTTAGAACAAAAATGACAAAATACATTCCTTACTAAACGCCTTGTGGAATTATTTTTGGTTAAAATTACCTGGAGTCATGCCGTGGTTACGGTTTACAGGACCTAACTTTTTTATTTTTCTATCAACCTTTTTGGAGGGGGCACAATGGTCTGCACAAGGGGGCACAATGGTCTGCACAAGGGGCAATCTCACGCCTCCGTGCCCCGGCCTGTCTACGGGCCTGTTGAAGGGGATGACTTCAAATTTGACAAATACCGAGTATAGCGGCCTATGGAAGAGTGTAGTAGTAGAGTATCTTCAACCCGAGGCGCCCCAACGCCCTCCACCTCCCTCCCTTGATATGCACTTGAATGCAAACAAACTTTCTACAGGTAAAAGATACCAATCACAGAACAGCCGACGAAGTGTCCGTCAGTAGATATTTGAATTACCAAATCATTACGGTAAGGATCAGGGGCGTAGATTTCTTTTCAACTTTGGGGGGATGGGGTGAACTATCGCCAATGTGGAAAATGTGCACGCCAAGCGTGCACGGCGAGCGCGAAGCGCGAGCTCACGACGGGTGGGGTCCAGGGGCTCGCCTTAGGGCCCCTGGTGGGGTCCAGGGGGAAGCCCCGGTGGGGGTCCAGGGGGCGAAGCCCCCGGAAGCTCCTGGGTTTTAATGTCTCAGAAGTGCCAGGAAGACTGTTTTAAGGGGTTATTTTCAGTGGTAATCTTCTTTGGTAGGCTATTGGTATATTCATGCATTTAGGAAATAGCCTACTATTTTGAGCACAAAAGTCGTTGATAAGCTGCACTGGATTGAAATTGTACAAGAGCAACAATGTCCTGTTAAGCTTAAAAAGGCAGGGATCAACATATAGGGCATACCAGACAAACGTGACTGGATTTTGAATTCGGAGATCATTGCAAGACCTGCAAGTTGGCTTGAGATCAGTGGCGTCGCCAGATTTTTTGTGATTGGGGGCCACAGATGATGTCGTAATAATACCTCAGTTCCCCCAAGTCTACTTAAATTACACCTTTATTTTTCATGCGTTCCTGCATTTGCATGCAGCAGTTTTGATCTTTCGTTTGTCACTACATAAAGTTGTCATCCTGGGAAGGATCCCCCCCCCCTTTAAGAATTTTTATATTAATTTAAGGTCTTTTAGATGGAAAATGGTGCTATGTTTGGGATGTTTTTGGAAGTGATCATATATGGCCGGAAAATGTCCATAATTTAGTGAATGTTAGTTTTTGGTAAGGTAAAAGGGGAGAATATGTTGTCTATTAAGAGACAGATACGTTGTCAACAAATCTCCTGAAGCCCCCTCCCTTCTATCTGTTTTACTGCCTTCTATTTCGGGAAAGTTTTTACACAAAAATATGTGCGTGGAGTCCACAGAAACATTCTTGAGTTATTACGAAACTTATCCTTTCCTTCATTATGCATTGTGAAAGGGCATCTAAGTCTAGCAGATACCTGAATAGGACCTCCTGAAAGCTCTGCATTAATCATATCAATTGGGGGGGGGGGGGGGCAATTAAATAATGCGTATACTACCTGACATCCAAATGACAATGTAGAGTACGACGCCGAACACTTTACAACTATCGTATTTCTACTACTTTTGAACTAAAATCCGGACGAACAGCTGCCAGCAATGAAAAATGAGAGGGAGGGAGAGTATAGGTTCAGGGAGGTGATATTAGACCTCCCTGACAGGTGTAGTAAAAGGGGTGAAGGACTAATAAGAGCGTTACAGAGTGCTGTTTTCGTCGTAAGTGTATTAACAATCACCATCTATACCGATAATTGCTCAGCGCCAACTGGCGAAGCTCTGGTAAAATTTTTTGAAAAATGTATAACGGCAGATACGTACTTCCAACCTTCTACATCATGCTATATATTAGATTTAAAGATCCCATATTGGTGCGAGGTCCCCCACAGATATTTGGAGATGTATATCTGTTCTTCGGAAAGTGTCGTGATCAGAACAGTTTCGTGTATTATTACCTTAATAATGGTCATGACATGGAGTGTAAACAGTGACGAATAATATTTCCATTACAAAACCTGCATTCAGACTCTACATCGAGACACTTTTAATTGCCCAACAAACCAACATGCCACTGCCATAAGCCAGTATTTTACCTATTAATTCGTAAACTTTCAGCTTTTTGCTGCTGTGCTTCTCCGAAGGTTGCTATCGGAAGATATTGATAATATGAGTGACACTGACGTAAGGTTGGAAGCACGCGGAGCGCGCGAAAATTTTGATAGATTGCCAACGATTTGCTAAAATTCTGATAGTTTGAGAAACATTTGTCATAGAAAGTGAAGCGAGATTAAAAAAATTTCTCACGAAAATGAAGAATAGAATATACTTTCCATCATACACTTATCTGTAGACTGAAACATTGGGGGGGGGGGATGATTACATGGGCCATCCCCCCTAGTCAAATGTTGGGGGATATATCCCCTCATCCCCCCGGGATTTACGCCCATGGTAAGGATTTTGGAAAGAAGTCTTAGCATTTATTTTAACTTCAGAAAGCGCGTACGAGTTCCAGTAATCACACTTCCATTGATTCGCGTTTTGGTTAGGTGAGAGAGCGGAGAGTATGTTGTCTAACTAAGAGAAGGGTATATTGTCAACAAGCCTCCTGAAGCCCCCCCCCCACCCCCTTTGGCTGCTTTACTGCCTTCTATTCGGGGAAAGTTTTTACGCAAAAGTACGTGTGACACACGGTATATGGGCCTCCTGGGAGCTCTGGATTGATTATATAAAATGGGGGGGGGGGAATAATGGCTGCCCTCGAAGTGTTCGGAAAATTTTTGGAAAATTGTATAACGGCAAATAACTTACAACCTTCCACATTATGGTGACTTGTGACTTGACTTGTGGTCAAGTCCAAATGACTTGACTTGACTTGACTTGCTACTCCTTGACTTGTGACTTGACTTGACTTGGAGCTGAGGCAAATGACTTGTGACTTACTTGGATTTGCCACTACTTGACTTGTGACTTTACTTGGACTTGCAAAATTGACTTGTAAGTTAGGAACTCGTGCTTCGCGCTCGTGGGGCACCTTCGGTTCACATGAGATTTTCCATCTTGCCCCCCCCCCCCTTCAAAATTCCTGGATCCGCTCCTGCAGATGGTGATTGTTAATACACTTACGACTACAAAGCATTCTGAAAACGCCCTTGCTAATCCTTCACACCTTTGCTATACTACTATCAGCTCCAAAAATATCCCAAAGATATCCCATTTTACATCTAAGCAACCTTAAATTAACAAAAATTTCTCAAAGGGGAGGCTACACCCCCTCCCCTTAGACCCCTCCCCCAGGATGACACCTTTATATAGTGACAAAGGAATGATCCCCACTGCTGTATACAAACGCAGGGTGAATAAAAAAGGTGCAATTTACACGCCGCCACTGCAGTTAGTAAAATCCAGCCCAGTCGGAAAAGTTAGAATTCACTAAGTTATGGACATTTTCCAGTCATGTACGATCAGCTCCAAAAATATCCCAAATATAGCACCATCTTGCACCTAAGCAGCCTTAAATTAACAAATATTTCTCATAGGGGACGGGAAACCCCCTCCCCTTAGACCCCTCCCCAGGATGACACCTTTATATAGTGACAAAGGAAGGATCCCCACTCTTGCTCAAAAAACGCAGAGCGCATAACAAAAGTGCAATTTAAACGCCTCTACTCAGTTGGAAAAAACATCCAGCCGGTCGGAATTTGGGACCTTCACACCCCAAATATATCACCCTAGCAGCTGGCCTGGTCGGGTCCATGATCTCCGACAATGATCCACGCTGCGAAGCGTTGTTTCAGATATTTTGGGACATAATGAAAATAACATCTTGAAGTAATTCCGTGGACTCCCGTACATGGTGCCGGCGGGAGTTGGTGATTGGGGGAACAGCAGGTAACTGCTAAACCGTGCCTTTTTAGGCAGTGAGATTTTGTATACGCTATACAAGAGTAGGAGAGCATTAATCTTGTTAGTACATGAGAGTGCAATCCCAGGAAGGGGTTTACCCCAGAGCTGGTGACAAGTCAATTTTGCAAGTCCAAGTCAAGTCACAAGTCAAGTAGTGGCAAGTCCAAGTAAGTCACAAGTCATTTGCCTCAGCTCCATGTCAAGTCAAGTCACAATTAAGTCAAGGAGTAGCAAGTCAAGTCAAGTCATTTGGACTTGACCACAAGTCAAGTCACAAGTCACCATAAATAAGGCCAAAAAAATTTTATTTGTCCTCGAGACCTGCCAAAAAGTGCCGTCAGGCGGGCGGGTTTTTTTTTTTTTCAATTTTTTTAACCTTCCCAGCAGAGCACAAGACAATGAAACATATGGACATGTGTTTACAGGATGAACTGTTAGTGGCTTATTGTTAACATAATAACATGGCAAAGGGATGTGCAAGTGTCCATACTCCACAGAAGGCCGAGAGTCAGCGCTCGTATCGCTCCTCACTTCCTCTGACCGGGTCGGGGCTGCAAAACCAATCATGCACAGCTTTTACGTACTCCATGTTTGCAGTGCACGCCACGCTGACTTCTGCGTACATATACACATGCCCATTATATTCAGACCAGAGCATGTTAACTTACTGTAGTTCCCAGGTAAGAACTTGACTGTAGTGTGTCCACTCTTGTCCGAAAAATATAACCTGCTTATAAAACTTTCAGTTTCCATCAAACATATGAAATGAAGAAAGATAGTAATTTCGTCTGACAATCCCCCACACGGCTGCAAGCCCTCCGATCGCACAAGATGTGAATGAAAGGTTTCCACATTTTAGTCCCTCACGTTGGCAGTGAACAGATCAGTTCCAACCAAACACGCCTGGGAGTGGCAATGTCGATTGAAGAAAACTTTTTTTTGCTATTTTCGTATATAATATGAAAGCCCTCACTGTCACTGGCGTTGCAAGAGGATGGACAATATCCGGGGACTCTGGGGGTTCAGGGGGCCCAACCTGCAAATGCGCAAAAAAATCATAAATCTGCCTACCGTCTAACCATCCAGCACAGACCCGAAATAAACCAAATTAAGCTATCAACAACTACAGAACCAACTGTTTTTGAAGAACGGCAGGCAAGAATGGGATTGGGAATTGAACCCGGATCTGGTGCATGCAAGTCCTGGCTGTTACCCCGTTCCTCCCCATGAAGACTGAAGGGTCATAGGAAAATGGGTTTATGATACCATTGGTTTCGGCCACTCCCTGCCTCTTGTTCATGGGCCCCGAGTGTCGTGCTACCCCGCTGATCACTGTGCCCCCCAACGAACAGCAGTAGCCACGTGAGTTAAGTGTGCAATGGCTGATCGAGTGGACTATATCTCCGCGGTTACGCTTCGAGGCAGACCTGCCAGGCCACTGAAACAGGGACCGCGGAGACTGGGCCCGGGCTGTAGGGGATTTAGCCCCCGCACTTTTCCTGCCGTGGGCATTTTGGGCCGCTTTAAAAGGCTTTTATTTTCTTAAAAATGTTATGCCGCTTTGATGGTTAGCCCCCGTATTTCAAAATTGGCTCCGCGGTCACGGTCCCTGTGAAATAGTTGTACATCGAACAATTGTGTATATTCGAACCAGCTACGTACGTAGGTATTCTCCATAGCCAGTGTTGAAAATGGGAAAGTCAGTAACACGGAACTCCAGGAAAAAGCAGGCATACGGCTTCCCTCGAGTGTTGTGTGTGAGTGTGTGTGCGTATGTGTGTGTGTGTGAAGAGGACTTTTATTTGTTCTACTTTCGACTGGATATTCAACATATTTGGGCCATTTAGTGCAAGATATTTCAGTCAGGAACAAAAAAAGTTTCGTCGGAAAATACATAGGTTTGTGTAAAACACAAAAGGCAAAAAAAAAAAAAAAATATGAAACTAAAAAAATTATACGAACGAACGAAAAATTACGTGCGGGCGGTCGAGGACAAACAAACAATTTTTTTAAGTCTAATAGAAGAAAATGACCCACTCTCCAAAAACTCAGTACTGACGTGTTTGGATGAAAAGTTTCGATGTATGGGTAAAATGGTGAAAATCGTAGAGTTGGGTACCAAATATGGGTGGGATATTTCAAAATAGGGGTATGCTATTAAGAAGCCTAAGATGTCTTTGTTAAAAATGTGACTTTGCGTGGTAACAAGCAATAGCATAGTATGTTATTGCTTTTATATATGAGGAACCTATCGACACATACCCTGTCGGACCCGGCAATATTATTACTGGGTAGAGGCTCAGGATTTATACCAACGCCATCTGCCCCTAAAAGGTTCTCTGCTCCAAGCTATTAGACAGCTAACCTGCACCATCAGAGTAAAATATTTTATGCATGATATATCTTCCCGACCTTACCATAAGTTCCATCTACCCTCAAGTGGGAAGCCGAGGGCAGTGGCATGTCCAGACTTTTTACACTGGGCGTGTACAGTAAAGTTTTAGAGTTGGCGCCGAAGAGTGAAAAGCGAATTTTATACATGGCAGTGGCACCTCACCTAAAACCCTATATCAACTCCCAAATTTTTGACGTTTTACATTTTTCATTTGGGCCCTCTTTCCCCATTTCCTATTTTCTAATTGTTTTTCTATTTTCCTTCTCGGAGGGGGCGTACCCCTTACCGCTTGGGTCCAGGAACGGAGCCTCGATCCGTGGGGGTCAGAGGGAGAAGCTCCTGGCGTTCTCACCGTTAACGGTATCAAAGTCGTAATTTTGAAGCATATATCCATCACCAGATAGGTAATGTTTTATGAGCGAACTTCGTATGTTTTTCCATTGGGAGGAACAGTGCATCGATCATCGGAACGTTAGCAGTGTCCAGCAGTGTTGACATGGCGGAGTTCATAATTGGAGCCCACATGGGCTCAGCTTGTGTTATGGTATTTCTGTTTGTAGCTTCTTGTAACACAGGAAAAAAGAAAGAAAAACTGACACGCGAAGATGCGCTCAAAAGGACCAGGCTTTGTCGGTAACTCTGCTCTTTTCCATCAAATTCACAAAGGGATAACCGAAAGCAATGTGATATGTTGCCTGTCAGGCCTCCAGGCTGTGAGCGGGGGACACTGGGCCATGCCATCGTCGGCCCTATTCTGAACCAGCCCAACAATGACGCCCTACCTTTGGGCCATAGATTCTGGAAGCTGGTGGGTTTTTCGGTATTAAGGACCATGCGTTGACATCATCACAAATGTAGTCATAGATTCAAGGGAACATTCTAATTAGCAGGAAAATACATAGGCCACCATGTGACCTCTGTAAGCGCCATAAGCCTAGAAATGTTCAGAGGCGATACCCAATCACATCCAGTGGCAAAACTACCTGTAAATTTGCTATACAATTGGAACTAATTCGAATTACAAAGTAAGGTGTAAACAAAGTTGAGATGAGAATTTTAGTGATCAAGGAATCTGTTAATCATCATCGCATTAAACCTGTTAACGCCGGGTATTGGGCGAGGGCGGGGATTTAAATGATAGACCTAATCCGTCAGTCATATTTAGACATTTAACACATACCCTTAAACTTTTAGGGGGTTTGTGAGGAAAGTTTGGGGGTCTAGGCCCCCTCAGGCCTCATGCATGGCAACGTCCCTGGGCTCGAGAGTTACCCCATGTGCTGCTTTAGAGGACTACCTCTACAATACAAAAAGGGTATTCTTGTATTAAGTTCCGATTCACTTTGCGGAATTCAACATATCCAAGCTCTAACGCTCTGCTATATCACTGCGTAATGAAAAAAAAAACAATTGTCATTACGAAAATTGATAAAGTCAGAGGTATCGCAATTATTAATAAGAGTGGCTATAAAACAGAAGCGCTTAGGCAAGTACCATCAACTTAATGCATCAATTATCACCATGGGAACCATTTCCCTGGTCAAATCTCTCGTCTATGACCTCTTTAAAATGAAAGAAATTACCAAAGACATATTTGACTATTTCAATTTCAGTAACACACTATCCGTACACCACTTCTCTACCTTCTACCCAAAGTCAACAAAAAGCCACCCGACGGTACTACGTTCAGACGTTTTTGGTAGACCCATAATCTCTGGATGTAGAGGACCTGTATATCCAGCAAATATCAGAATTTTAGATTATTTTTTCACCTTCCACTGGTTCAACAGCAACCTACAGTACCTATGTGAAGGATACCAATCACATCTTTGATCTAAGTCAAAATCTAAAATTACCCGATCATATTTTATTGGTTACACTTGATGTAGTCGGTATGTACACCAACGTCCCGCAGAATCTCAACGCATGCACCGATGCATTCGCGAAATCCGACAACGACATGACTCTATACCAGAATTTTAGAGCTCATTGAAGTGCAATTGCTTCAAACTTTAACACTATACCTACTTCCTACAAACAGTAGGCGTGGCAATGAATGGTCTCGGAATCTTCACCCGAAATCACCGATATCACGTTGAAATCATCAAACAAAATTGTACCCCTTTCTAAGCATATCATCCTCTGGTTGAGATATGGGGATGATATCCTTCTCTTTTTTAACGGTTCTGAGTCTGAACTAAAAACCTTTGTGAACCATATCAACACCATACATCCTCCCTTGAAATTCACTTTTGGATCATAGTACTCAGAAATTAAATATTTTGACATTAGTATCTCAGAAATTAATTATTTTGGCATTAGTATCTTCAATCGTTTCGCAGGATCAAATTTCGGCTCGTAACTAGACTTGGAAAGCAGGCGGCAAACCAAGCGGGGAGGGGGGGGGGTTGAAAGTATGCTATTGCACAGGGGTCTGGCTATGCCCGCAGAGCAAGAGGCCAAGACAAGGAGCAGGGGCCTGGATCCCAAATGCCCCCTTCGGTTACTGGACTGATCAAATTTACCTTGATATCTGTACCTTACTCGAAATCAAGCGAAACATTCCAACATTTGTCACGTAACTCTTGCCACCCCGAAAGTTGTTTCAGGGGCCCTATGAAAGGTGAAACTTTACAACATTTGCGTCTCTTTAAAAATCGCCATGACTTCAACGAGAACTAGTCAACTCTTTTAGAGGAACCTAATTCGGAGCAATTACTCAGAAAATTATGTATCTAAAAATCGTTTCCGAAATTAATTTCGAGGACTGATGTTTATACCTCTCATCTAAACCAGGGGCGTCAATCCGTATTCAAATGTGGGGGAGGAGGGGGGCGGGGACATCCATGACTTAGCACAAACCAATCCCTTTGGTTTTGAAGAGGGGGTGTCTTCCGATAGGTCCATTCCTCCTCCCCCCCCCTTATGATGACTGACGCCCTATTCTAATAAGACTTATCATTTCAAAGTTAACATGACCATCATCGATGATCTGCCAGGTGAAATACACGGAGTCCACGGAATTACTTCAAGATGTTATTTTCATCATGTCCCAAAATAGCTGAAACCACGCTTCGCAGCGTGGATCATTGTCGGAGATCATGGACCCGACCAGGCCCGTTGCTAGAGTGATATGTTTGGGTGTGTGAAGGTCCCAAATTCCGACTGGCTGTATGTTTTTTCCAACTGACTGGAGGCGTGTAAATTTGCACTTTGTTTTATGCGCTCTGCGTTTTGTATACAGCAGCGGAGATCCTTCCTTTGTCACTACATAAATGTGTCGTCCTGGGGAGGGGTCTAAGGGGAGGGGTCTAAGGCGTCCCCTCCCCTTTGAGAAATTTTTGTTAATTTAAGGCTGCTTAGGTGCCAAACGGTGCTATCTTTGGGGTATTTTTGGAGCTGATCGTATATGGCTGGAAAATGTTCATAATTTAGTGAATTCTAATTTTTCCGACTGGCCGGATGTTTTTACTAACTGCAGTGGCGGCCCGTAAATTTCACATTTTAATGCACCCTGCGTTTGTATACAGCAGTGGGGATCCTTCCTTTGTCACTATATAAAGGTGTCATCCTGGGGGAGAGGTCTAAGGGGAGGGGGCGTCCCCCTCTCATTTGAGAATTTTTTGTTAATTTAAGGTTGCCTGGATGCAAAATGGTGCTATCTTTGGGACATTTTTGGAGCTGATCGTAGTATAGCAAAGG
>JAIZAY010000660.1:0-34676 GCA_029531755.1 Holothuria leucospilota | reverse complement strand
TATCGCTTCCACTACTGCAGATGTTTGAATATGCATTTATAATCACCTTTATTTCTTTTGTCCTTGAATCACAGCAAACATGGTTCTGTGTTGGGACTAATATACTGTGACCACCCCGGGCCTTCTCCAAATGTACCTCCTCCTGCTTAAGGAGCTTTTCTTAGATAAGGCTAATGCTTATCAGCAATATTCATTTCACATTTGTGCATGCTACAATAATGATCCACACTGGGTGGCTCTGCAGATTTTGCCACTATATAAGGTACCCTCTCCTATAAGGTAAACCTCATTTACCATTCCAGCCATACTGTTTGTTGTATTATGGATTTGTCAACTCCCCAAAGGATTCACAATATCATATTTCGAGTAATATACTTACCAAACCTGCAATTGTCATTGCGGGCTTGAGATGACCTTGGTTGCTGTGCCAGTTGCTTTATTCTGTATATATGCAATCAGTGTTGGTTTTGTTCAGACCTTCAGACACACCTATTCCAATTTTCATCCTCGCATGTATCTTGTTACTTTCATAATGAACCATTGAGCCCCTTGATATTGTTCAACCATATTATTATACAGTAATTATTGAAGTAAATAAAAGTGTTACAGTAAAATTAACCTCAGTGTCTTGTCACTAATTATCTTCCAGGGTTTTGCCTCTCCAGCTGCCTGTTAAACTAGTCAAGCAAACTAGTCAGTTGCAGTGACTAGGATATAACTAGTCATTCAAACTAGTCTACCCGAGCTGGACTAGGATAAAACTAGTCATGTCTAAACTAGTCAGTAAACTAGTCAAACTGGGTACTGTCTGGACTAGTTTTTTCCTAGTCAATACCTTGTCAGATACTAGTCCAGCGACTAGTTTACATGAGCTGGACTAGTTTATAAGCTAGTCGAGGCAGGGAGGACTAGTTTATAAGCTAGTCATGTAAACTGACTAGGAATAAGCTAGTCAAACTGGGTACTGTCTGGACTAGTTTTTTCCTAGTCAGGATGACCACTTTAGGTTGTGTGTGTAGAGATAGTATATTTCCGCCCTGATTTATCGTTTTTCCTAGAATCTAAACTGTGAAATTTCAAAGCGCGCAAAATTTTTTGTATAGGCCTACACTAAAAAGAATCTGTACTTATTTGAAGCATATATATATGGGTCAATTGTCAAGCCAGTTGGGCCATATCGGGCATAACCTACGCTGAACTTCCCTCCTCGGGTCACTAGCAGTACCGCACGACAAACACAAGAGAACATTAACTAGGTTTAGCAAAATAAGATGAAATGACCGGCATTTACATAAATCCATGTATTCTACTTAAATAAGATGAAATGACCGGCATTTACATGAATCCATGTATTCTACTTATATTAAGTTACTTGAAAAGGTGGAAAGGGTTAGTTATTAGTTACTAGCTATTAGTAACTGAACTGAGGAAGAGTGGGCAAAGTGGACCGAAAATTTTGGATTTTATCGCAGAAAGTTCCGACAGCCCCTATGTCGAAGGGGTGGTAAGGAGGGGATATGAAGGAGCCTAAATATTCCAAGTCATTGCAGGGCATATTTTGCATAATATCACTGAATACTTCATGAGCCGAGTTGCGCACTGATAGTGTAATTTGAATCTGAAACGTAAAATTGCAAAGCGCGCGAAGCGCGCGAATTTTCTATTTTTTGGTTTATATGTAATCATTAAGAACAAAAAGAAAAAAAAGAAAAACTGTAGGGGTTGTAGACCATATCAGGGATAACATACATTTTATCGAAACCACCTGGACTACCCTATGAAATACCCAAACTTTTCTCCTTGAGTCGCTCACGAACTGACTGTACCGCATGACACACACAAGAAAACAGCAAGTAGACTTTGCGATATGGGATGGGATGGAATTAACGACCTCTATATGAACTGCGTACTCTACCTACATGTTACTTGTTAAGTTTGACAGGTCTTGTGCTATCTAGCAATGTAGACTGGAAGTACTGAAGAAACTGGAGCGACTCTACCGCGCGCCTAGCGCCCTGAAAATTTTGGGTTCTTTTAAGGGAAATTGTCCTCTTGAGCAGTGGCGCCGCCAGGATTTGGTGACTGGGGGACACCGCAGATGACGTCCAAATGCCACCTCAGTTTTCCCCCAGGTCTGCATAAATTGTAACTATTTATGGGTACCTGCGATAGTATACAGCAGTGATAATCTTTCCTTTGTCACTTCATGAAGGTGCTGACCTGGGTGAGGGGTCTAAGGGGAGGGGTGTCCCTCTCCCATTTAAGAAAATTTTGTTAATTTAAGGTTGCTTAGATGCAAAATGGTGCTATCTTTGGGATACGTGTGGAACTGATCATATATGGCTGGAAAATATCCAAACATTAGTGAATTCTAGTTTTTGGTAAGGTGAAAGAGGAAAGTATGTTGTCCAACAGAAGGGTATGTTGTCAGCAAACCTCCTGAAGTCCCACTTTTGGCTACTTTAATTAATGCCTTCTATTCGGAGAAAGATTTTACTTAAAAATACGTGCGTTGAGTCCACGGAAACGTTCTTGGACTGTTACGAAAATTTTCCCTTCCTTCATTGTGCATTATGAAAGGGTATTTCTAAGGCTGGCAGGCAGCGGTATAGGGCCTCCTGGAAGCTCTGGATTAATTATATAAAATGGGGCACTGACATGATGCTTATTACCTCACATCCAAATGATACTATAGAGTATGATGCCGAGCACTTTGCAACTGTCGTATGTTACTAAGTTTGAACAAAAACCCAGACGAACACCTTCTAGGTATAGCAAAAGGGGTGTAGGACTAAAAAGCGCATTTCAAAATGCTTTTTCGTCGTAAGTGTATTACCAATCGCCATCTATAGGCCTACCGGTAATGGCTGCATTTGAAAAAATGTATCACAGACGGCAAATACGTACTTTCAACCTTCCAGATCATGCTACGAATTAGACTGGAAGATCCCATAGGCCTACAGAGGTTGGAGATGTACTTATCTTTCTCGGAAAAGTGTGATCAGAATAGTTGCATCAAACTTGCATGTATTATAACCTTAATAATGGCCATAAGATGGGGTGCAAACCGTGAGGAATGCGCGCGAAGCGCGCCGAAATTTTTCATTCAATAAGATTACAATGACAAAACCTGCATTCATGATCCTCTGCATCGAAACACTTTCAATTCCTCAACAAACCTATATGCCAATCACGAAGCTAATCTTTTACTGAGAATTCGTAAACACCCTTTAACTTTTGTTACTGTGCTTCTACGGGAGTTGCTACCGGAAATTATTGACAAGGATATCACTGAGGTAAGGTTTGGAGCGCGCGAAGCGCGCGAAAATTTTGATAGTTTGCGAAAGATTTGAGATAATTCTGATAGTTTGAGAACCATTTGTGATTGAAAATGATAACCACAGATCCATCACTCGGTCATAACAGATCCATCACTTGGTCATAATTACGTACTCTTGGATAAAAAAGGAATATATCTTGCGTAACAAATGAAAGGGATTCAGTATATAAGCGAATTTTGGATTATAATACCTCCCAATGGTAACTTCTTTAGATGTATGTTCCAACTGAACAGTCTAATTTTCCCTGAACGTCTTTACATCCAACGGATGTCCAAAGCATGATTAGCCTTCTCGATTTCTGATTATATTAAGTGATTCCAATTCAACGACAACCACTTTCAGTCAACACAATATTTGAATTTTTCAGCGAGAGTACAAGCGAAAAGCTGGAGTCGCGTTCTCATATTTTAAAACAGAGTTAGGCACTACTGGATGCGATTTCATTGCATATGGGAACCAAGATTAGAGCTGGACCTCCTCTTGAATGACTCACTGACTCTATAGGGATTTTGAATGAGAGAGAATCGGGACGATAGAAGGAAAAATACGCTGTCAGCAAACTTATAATTATGGCATGGTAATTGCATTGTTGTAACTGAAAATAACCTTCAAAACATACCGGGGAAAATAAACATGATATATTATACAAAATGAAAAAAATCCTCGAAAATCAAAGGGGGGGTTTAAACCCCTAAAACCCCCCCTTGGATCCGCCCCTACACCCTCCCGTCTGTCAGTGTAATCCAGCAATTGAAAACATCCCAGAATTTTTTTACAACTTTCGAGGGAATATTCTACCATTTGGGGCAAAGTTTAGTTTGCACGGGAGTATGAAGTGAGACTGAGGAAAATTGTTTTTCCATAACGACTCGGATGTGTCGCGAATTTTTGTGTTCTTTTCGTTTCGTCATGAAATTTTTACTTTGACTATGATGCTTTTTTATGTTTCGAGCAAATGTTTCAAAGAATTGGGAGATTCGGACTTTTCGGGCAAAGTGTTGCGCAAGACTATAAAAAGAGGCTGAGGAATAAAAGTTTTTTTGACGCTTTTCAATTTTTCTGGCAAATCTTTGGAAGAATTCGGGCACGATAGGAATTTTGAGTGGAATTAAAACATGCGAGATTTTTTAAGACTCAAATGGCTGGGCAAACCCATGCCAGAAATTAAGATCTTGTGGAAATTTGGGGACAGTCTGCCCTCTGCCCCTGCCTTGTACGCCTATTTGACAAATGACCAGTTTGGAGTTCGACTTTCCCAGTATCTGTAAGCCGTAAGCGATCATTGGTTCGTGCGTAGCGTAAGAGTGAAATTTTGCAAAATGAGCCTCCCAGATTGCAGGAAATGGCCCTTCCCATGCCCTATAAGTTGCGAGATACGGTCGAGATCTTCGATGTCACCCTGTTGCCATTCCATCGGAAAACTTGAAACTATACGTTTAAACTGCTATTATTTTGTAGCAATTATAAGACAATACAACATGATGAAGAATCAAGTAGGCGAAATGATCCGTTCTAAGAAGGTAAAAGAAACAAACCTTGGAAAATTTTAGGGGGGGGGGGCGCGCCGGGTGCGCCCCCGTCTAAATCCGCCACTGGCTTAAGGCCATGTCCTGGTGAGCATACAAGGCTATAAAATGTAATAAAAGTACTCTCTCTGCCTTGTGTGGAATGTGAGCTACTCTGCATCTTTCAAATTTTCGAACTTTGATATCAATCAAAGAGCAGTCACCAACTGAGAATTTTGATATACATACACTAAAAATATACTTTGGGGTGATGACTGTCTGTCTTTAAGTTGGAGTTTTCGTCTGGGGTGAGTGTCCCTCCCCCACAGGCGTTTACTGTGTTAAAAGACAATGGTGTCGAAATTAAAGAAATTGAGATGTTGCAGGCGCTTGAGGCCTGGAACACGTATGACCTTAAGTTTAAGTCTGATGATGTCAACCTCCACGTACCCCACACTGACCTAACATCAACGGCTATATAAAATCAAAATGGCAGGAACTGTGGGATTCTTTCCCAGAGAACAAATTGTACCAAGTGAAACCAACGGTCGGGACTGTGGGTAATGCAGCCCCCAGAAAACGGAGAGATGATTTGGTACTGATTAGGGCTCACATAGGTCACACTTACCTAACCCACGCTTGTTTGCTCCACGGGGATGAGAGACCATATTGTATCCCCTGTGACTGTGCTGTCACCGTCAGTCACATTCTCATTGACTGCTATGAATACTCCCATATCCGTCAGAAGTACTACACTGTGCCAAACCTGAAGACGTTGTTTGAGCACACAGATCCTTCGCTCATTCTGGACTTTCTCAAAGAAAGTAACCTTTACATGAAATTTTGACATGACTCCCATATTGGGTTTTGTTTAGATATCTTGGTATTTTGCCCAATCCTTTTTCCTTTTAGGTGATTTCACCTCACCATTACTTTTTTTTATCTAGCTGACACTGTATAACACATTCGTGTTGGTGTGTCGTTAAACCCCATCTAACTAACTGATGCTGCCCGTGTTATGGGTGTGTCATGCCTGAAGGGGGTAGAGGGGCTCACTGTCACCCCATATGATGGCTCTGTGGCGGTGACGGTGCTTTACCTTCCCTTCGAGGTCGATCAGCGCCTGGTTGCGAGGGTTCTTAGTCAGTACGGAACTGTCTCTGGAATGCGGTGGTGTAAATATACTGGGGGTGAGTTGAAAGGTATATTTAATGGGAAGAGTCAGTTCCGTATGGTACTGGTGAGGGACATTCCATCCTTCCTCTTCGTAGGGGGTTCCAAGGCGCACATTAGGTACTTTTGCCAGCCCCGTACCAGTTTTAGATGTGGCGAGGAGGGGCACGAAGCCAAGTCGTGTCCCAACAGACGTTGTGGGAAATGCTTGCAGTTGGGGCACGGCAAGGCGGAGTGTCCCAACGAAGTACGGTGCAACCTCTGTGGTGATGAGGGACATGTGTTTGGTGCCTGCCCCACATCGTACTCTGCTCATGTCAGTGCCAATGTGGGGTCGGCACCTGAACCCTCGCAAACAGGCCCACAATATTCAACTCAGGAATTAGAGGAGGCGGCACTTGAGGTGGAACAGGACTTCCTTGCCTCCAAGCAGTGTGAGAGGGGTACTGGAACTCCTGAGGTAACGGCACCCAGACAGGTTGAAATAACAACAGTAGAGGAGGACCTCGATCTGTCCTCAGACTCGGCAATGTCGGATGGCGGGGAGCCGGCCTCTCACCTCCGCCATGCAATGCAAGTGTTCAGGGCATACTTACCTTTGTTTCGGCCTCCATAAAGCTGGCCTTATGGAGAGACCGGTGTAATATTGTATTTAGGGGGGTGGGGAGGCCTGCTGATGTCGTACTGGCGTCGGTGAGGGCGGAGGTTAGGCTGAGGGTTGAGTCCGACTTCGTTCGTTCGCCAAGGTCGGCGTTCGGTAGGCGATGGGGTCCACTTGTTTCAGTGAGGGCGGACCGGGTGGTAGTCAACTTGTAAATATTGATTTTGTAAATATGAATCGACTGTAATGTGTAAATAGTACTGTGCTTGTACATATGTGGCTTCTGAGGTACTTCAGTTGTAAATATGTATATGTGTACATATCTGTGCCGTTACAAGGGGTTGGAAATATTGGTATGGGTTGGCTGGAAGGAGGTTGGTCTGTAAGGTATTTAAGTTGTTGTAAATAGTATGTAAATATCTATGTTTATGTACAGTTTGTCTGTGCCGTTACAAGGGGTTGTAATATTGGTTTGGGGTGGCTGGAAGGAGGTTGGTCTGTAAAGTACTTAAGTTGTTGCAAATAGTATGTAAATATCTGTATATATAGTTCTATTACTGTAATGAACATAATTTTCTGTTTGATTTAGTAGTGTGTAAAGTGTTTGCGTTTTTGTTTCTGCCCGATCCGGTTTGAGTTTATTTTTTGTTTGTATGTGCCGTTTCGATGCACTTAAAAAGCACACCCGCCTCCTCCAAAGGATCCACCTTCGGGAGAGGGTTGGTTTCATTTGTGTGAGGGGGAGGGGCCAGAGTCTGCACTTAAGAGGTCCGCCTCGGGCGAGGTGTCAGGCCAGGAAATGCATCACTCTGGGACGCCCGTACCGAGCCCAAGATTAAAAAAGATTGAAGACAGACTGTCATCACCCCAAAGTATATTTTTAGTGTATGTATATCAAAATTCTCAGTTGGTGACTGCTCTTTGATTGACATCAAAGTTTGAAAATTTGAAAGATGCAGAGTAGCTCACATTCCACACAAGGCAGGGAGAGTACTTTTATTACATTTTATAGCCTTGTGTGCTCACCAGGACATTGCCTTAAGCAATAAAACAGGTTTATTCTTGCACAAGGAAGAGCCTCATACAGTTATGGGAGGAGCTAGAAGATGCATAGTTGGGAGAATTGGAACTGTCTGGGATCATGAAAATTCCCCTTTAAATCTCAGCAAGAGTATTTAGTTTGAATGGTTTTGCCTTTTGTTCACGCTGGTCCCAGTCTTCCTTTGGGGTTTCCGTTCGGGGTGCTTTTTAAGTGCAAACGGCACATACAAACAAAAACTCAAACCGGATCGGGCAGAAACATCGGGGTTTCCGTTCTGTTCGTGTCTGTGTCCATGCTTGGCACAATTTTGTTTGATAGCTCGTTGTGGGTGGGTTTGTCTGTGTTCCGTTCAGTCCTTTTCAGCTCAGTCCTTTTGTAGGATGTTTTGTGATGGTTCCATTTTTGGTTTCGATGAAAAGAGAAACCTATGCGGTCATGATGGCGTGTGTATGTATGTGTGTATGTGCGTGTGTGTGTGTGTGTGTTTGTGACACTTTGCTCGTTAACACGATATCTCAAGAAGGGAAGCTCTGACAGTTTTCAAACTTGGTACATAGATGCCCCATATTAAGAGGAAGAACCCTATTGTTTTTGGTGGGGGTCAAAGGTCACCTGGGGTCACCGGGGGTCAAAACCTGAAAACCTTGTTAACACAATATCTCGAGATAGGAAGCTTGGATGAATTTCATACTTAGTATGTAGATGCGTTATGGTAAGAGAAAGAACCCTATCATTTTTGGTGGAGGTCAAAGGTCATCTGGGGTCACCGGGGGTCAAACCCTGAAAACTTTGTTAACATGATATCTCAAGAAGGGAAGCTCTGACAGTTCTCAAACTTGGTACATAGATGCCCCATATTGAGAGGAAGAACCCTATTGTTTTTGGTGGAGGTCAAAGGTCACCTGGGGTCACCAGGGGTCAAAACCTGAAAACATTGTTAACACAATATCTTGAGGTAGGAAGCTTGGATGAATTTCATACTTAGTATGTAGATGCGTTATGGTAAGAGGAAGAACCCTATCATTTTTGGTGGAGGTCAAAGGTCATCTGGGGTCACCGGGGGTGAAACCCTGAAAACTTTGTTAACACGATATCTCAAGAAGGGAAGCTCTGACAGTTCTCAAACTTGGTACATAGATGCCCCATATTAAGAGGAAGAACCCTATTGTTTTTGGTGGAGGTCAAAGGTCATCTGGGGTCACCGGGGGTCAAAGCCTGAAAACCTTGTTAACACGATATCTCAAGAAGGGAAACTCTGACAGTTTTCAAACTTGGTACATAGATGCCCCATATTGAGAGGAAGAACCCTATTGTTTTTGGTGGGGGTCAAAGGTCACCTGGGGTCACCGGGGGTCAAAACCTGAAAACCTTGTTAACACAATATCTCGAGATACGAAGCTTGGATGAATTTCATACTTTGTATGTAGATGCGTTACGACAAGAGGAAGAAGCCTATCATTTTTGGTAGAGGTCAAAGGTCATCTGGGGTCACCGGGGGTCAAACCCTAAAAACTTCGTTAACACGATATCTCAAGAAGGCAAGCTCTGACAGTTTTCAAACTTAGTACATAGATGCCCCATATTAAGAGGAAGAACCCTATTGTTTTTGGTGGAGGTCAAAGGTCACCTGGGGTCAAAACCTGAAAACATTGTTAACACAATATCTTGAGGTAGGAAGCTTGGATGAATTTCATACTTAGTGTGTAGATGCGTTATGGTAAGAGAAAGAACCCTATCATTTTTGGTGGAGGTCAAAGGTCATTTAGGGGTCACTGGGGGTGAAACCCTGAAAACTTCGTTAACACGATATCTCAAGAAGGGAAGCTCTGACAGTTCTCAAACTTGGTACATAGATGCCCCATATTAAGAGGAAGAACCCTATTGTTTTGGGTGGAGGTCAAAGGTCATCTGGGGTCACCGGAGGTCAAAGCCTGAAAACTTTGTTAACACAATATCTCAAGAAAGGAAGCTCTGACAGTTCTCAAACTTGGTACATGGATGCCCCATACTGAGAGGAAGAACGCTATTTTTTTTTGGTGGAGGTCAAAGGTCACCTGGGGTCACCGGGGGTCAAACCCTGAAAACATTGTTAACACAATATCTTGAGGTAGGAAGCTTGGGTGAATTTCATACTTTGTATGTAGATGCGTTATGGTAAGAGGAAGAACCCTTTCACTTTTGATGGAGGTCAAAGGTCATCTGGGGTCACCGGGGGTCAAACTCTGAAAACTTTGTTAACACGATATCTCAAGAAGGGAAGCTCTGACAGTTCTCAAACGTGGTACATGGATCCCCCATATTGAGAGGAAGAACCTTAATGTTTTGGTGGAGGTCAAAGGTCACCTGGGGTCACCGGGGGTCAAACCCTGAAAACATTGTTAACACAATATCTTGAGGTAGGAAGCTTGGATGAATTTCATACTTATTATGTAGATGCGTTATGGTGAGAGGAAGAACCCTAATCATTTTTGTTGGAGGTCAAAGGTCATCTGAGGTCACCGGGGGTCATACTCTGAAAACCTTGTTAACACGATATCTCGAGGTAGGAAGCTTGGATAAATTTCATACCTTGTATTTAGATGCCTTATAGTAAGAAGAACTCTATCATTTTTGGTGGGGGTCAAAAGTCATCTGGGGTCACCAGGGGGGTCAAACCCTGAGACAGAGCTCCCAACCAGCATGGACTTTCCATATTCAGTACGGAAAATCATTGTAAATATGGGAATACGGATTTTTCCTTGATAATCCAAATTTTGAATGAGTAAATAGGTCCTTTCACGAACTTTATTATTCTTTAGCCAGCATATCAAAAGACTGAGAATAGACTACAGTATTTCACTTTTCTGTACAGTACTGTTGTGTATTTATTTGAGCCCAGTAATCTATGCTGTTATGTTATTGGTTAAATTTTTGTCAACAAGTTGAGGTTAAACCAATCAGTAGATAGTTTGCAGCAGATCCATGACATTCCATAAGCTACCATATCATTGGTTGATCAGTTGTAAACAGATCCACTTTCAACCAATCAAAAGCTGTGTTTAAAAGCTAGTTTTCTGAGTGCAGTGACAGACTCCTGCCAAGGTCTCGTTTGAGCTGGCTGAGTAGCCCAACGTTAATGTTAGATTTGACTGTAACTGAATTGGAAAAATAGCACCAAGAAATGGAATAATAAAAATTACAGCAGGAATATCACAGTATGTTGTAATATGGCTCCTCTTCAGAGTAGCAGAGTAGTATGAGTAACTTTAGTGGAAAATTTACCAGGCAGATCAAGTTTTAACGTAGGCCTAGGCCTAACAGTTAGGGCCTAGTCTAGGCCTAAGTGTTGTTACAGAACCAACAACAAACATAAGCCTACACACACAATAACGTTAGACTCAGGACATAAATCTAATGCGGAGTTCCAGGTTTATGGGCTAGGCCTAGACAAATTCCTAGTCCTGTGACTAAGTCCTAGCCTAACTGCCACAGTACAGGCTAGCCTAATTGTAGTACAGTATGTATGGGCTGATATTACTTATTAGAGGTAGGCCTAGGTTAGGGTAATAGCTATGGCCTAGGCTAGGGCTAGTCAAAGCAGTTATTGCCTGTCAAATGTTGGTACCCATCATCTAAGTTTGTAGTATTTACAGAGAGATTTCTGTGACCAGCTGTGCATAGGCCTAGGCTAGGTTTATACTTATAGCTAGGCCTAGGCTAGACCTAGGCTTATGTTACTTAGGGCCTTGCCAAGTATTTAGCATAGCCTCTAGGCTATACTGTAACGTTAGGCCTTGGGAATACTTGGGATATTTTGCATTTTGTCCTTTGGTGACCCTGATGACTATCTTGGTAATTCTTGGGAAATTTTGCTTTTTGACCTCTCGTAACCCCAGATGATGGTCTTGGGAATTCTTGGGAAATTTTGACCAGTGACTGAAAGATATGGGACATCATGGCATTATTTGGAATAGAACATATATCATCGAAACCTCAATGCATTTTTTTGGTTTCGATGAAAAGAGAAACCTATGCGGTCATGATGGCGTGTGTATGTATGTGTGTATGTGCGTGTGTGTGTGTGTGTTTGTGACACTTTGCTCGTTAACACGATATCTCAAGAAGGGAAACTCTGACAGTTTTCAAACTTGGTACATAGATGCCCCATATTGAGAGGAAGAACCCTATTGTTTTTGGTGGGGGTCAAAGGTCACCTGGGGTCACCGGGGGTCAAAACCTGAAAACCTTGTTAACACAATATCTCGAGATAGGAAGCTTGGATGAATTTCATACTTAGTATGTAGATGGGTTATGGTAACAGGAAGAACCCTATCATTTTTGGTGGAGGTCAAAGGTCATCTGGGGTCACCGGGGGTCAAACCCTGAAAACTTTGTTAACATGATATCTCAAGAAGGGAAGCTCTGACAGTTCTCAAACTTGGTACATAGATGCCCCATATTGAGAGGAAGAACCCTGTTGTTTTTGGTGGAGGTCAAAGGTCATCTGGGGTCACCGGGGGTCAAACCATAAAAACTTCGTTAACACGATATCTCAAGAAGGCAAGCTCTGACAGTTCTCAAACTTAGTACATAGATGCCCCATATTGAGAGGAAGAACCCTATTGTTTTTGGTGGAGGTCAAAGGTCACCTGGGGTCACCAGGGGTCAAAACCTGAAAACATTGTTAACACAATATCTTAAGGTAGGAAGCTTGGATGAATTTCATACTTAGTGTGTAGATGCGTTATGGTAAGAGAAAGAACCCTATCATTTTTGGTGGAGGTCAAAGGTCATCTGGGGTCACCGGGGGTGAAACCCTGAAAACTTTGTTAACACGATATCTCAAGAAGGGAAGCTCTGACAGTTCTCAAACTTGGTACATAGATGCCCCATATTAAGAGGAAGAACCCTATTGTTTTGGGTGGAGGTCAAAGGTCATCTGGGGTCACCGGGGGTCAAAGCCTGAAAACTTTGTTAACACAATATCTCAAGAAAGGGAGCTCTGACAGTTCTCAAACTTGGTACATGGATGCCCCATACTGAGAGAAAGAACGCTATTTTTTTGGTGGAGGTCAAAGGTCACCTGGGGTCACCGGGGGTCAAACCCTGAAAACATTGTTAACACAATATCTTGAGGTAGGAAGCTTGGGTGAATTTCATACTTTGTATGTAGATGCGTTATGGTAAGAGGAAGAACCCTTTCACTTTTGGTGGAGGTCAAAGGTCATCTGGGGTCACCGGGGGTCAAACTCTGAAAACTTTGTTAACACGATATCTCAAGAAGGGAAGCTCTGACAGTTCTCAAACGTGGTACATGGATCCCCCATATTGAGAGGAAGAACCTTAATGTTTTGGTGGAGGTCAAAGGTCACCTGGGGTCACCGGGGGTCAAACCCTGAAAACATTGTTAACACAATATCTTGAGGTAGGAAGCTTGGATGAATTTCATACTTATTATGTAGATACGTTATGGTGAGAGGAAGAACCCTATCATTTTTGTTTGAGGTCAAAGGTCATCTGGGGTCACCGGGAGTCAAACTCTGAAAACCTTGTTAACACGATATCTCGAGGTAGGAAGGTTGGATAAATTTCATACCTTGTATTTAGATGCCTTATAGTAAGAGGAAGAACTCTATCATTTTTGGTGGGGGTCAAAAGTCATCTGGGGTCACCAGGGGGGTCAAACCCTGAGACAGAGCTCCCAACCAGCATGGACTTTCCATATTCAGTACGAAAAATCATTGTAAATATGGGAATACGGATTTTTCCTTGATAATCCAAATTTTGAATGAGTAAATAGGTCCTTTCACGAACTTTATTATTCTTTAGCCAACATATCAAAAGACTGAGAATAGACTACAGTATTTCACTTTTCTGTACAGTACTGTTGTGTATTTATTTGAGCCCAGTAATCTATGCTGTTATGTTATTGGTTAAATTTTTGTCAACAAGTTGATGTTAAACCAATCAGTAGATAGTTTGCAGCAGATCCATGACATTCCATAAGCTACCATATCATTGGTTGATCAGTTGTAAACAGATCCACTTTCAACCAATCAAAAGCTGTGTTAAAAGCTAGTTTCTGAGTGCAGTGACAGACTCCTGCCAAGGTCTGTTGAGCTGGCTGAGTAGCCCAACGTTAATGTTAGATTTGACTGTGACTGAATTGGAAAAATAGCACCAAGAAATGGAATAATAAAAATTACAGCAGGAATATCACAGTATGTTGTAATATGGCTCCTCTTCAGAGTAGCAGAGTAGTATGAGTAACTTTAGTGGAAAATTTACCAGGCAGATCAAGTTTTAACGTAGGCCTAGGCCTAACAGTTAGGGCCTAGTCTAGGCCTAAGTGTTGTTACAGAACCAACAACAAACATTAGCCTACACACACAATAACGTTAGACTCAGGACATAAATCTAATGCGGAGTTCCAGGTTTATGGGCTAGGCCTAGACAAATTCCTAGTCCTGTGACTAAGTCCTAGCCTAACTGCCACAGTACAGGCTAGCCTAATTGTAGTACAGTATGTATGGGCTGATATTACTTATTAGAGGTAGGCCTAGGTTACTGTAATAGCTATGGCCTAGGCTAGGGCTAGTCAAAGCAGTTATTGCCTGTCAAATGTTGGTACCCATCATCTAAGTTTGTAGTATTTACAGAGAGATTTCTGTGACCAGCTGTGCATAGGCCTAGGCTAGGTTTATACTTATAGCTAGGCCTAGGCTAGACCTAGGCTTATGTTACTTAGGGCCTTGCCAAGTATTTAGCATAGCCTCTAGGCTATACTGTAACGTTAGGCCTTGGGAATACTTGGGATATTTTGCATTTTGTCCTTTGGTGACCCTGATGACTATCTTGGTAATTCTTGGGAAATTTTGCTTTTTGACCTCTCGTAACCCCAGATGATGGTCTTGGGAATTCTTGGGAAATTTTGACCAGTGACTGAAAGATATGGGACATCATGGCATTATTTGGAATAGAACATATATCATCGAAACCTCAATGCATTTTTGCATTCTGGTTAAATTTTATTTCCAAAATTTGCAATTAACACATTTTAACAGTTTTTAACAGGGTAAGCCTATTACTGATTTGTTTTTATCATTTTTGTTATGTTAAGTATATCTCAATCTCTACATACTAAATACATAACACTAGACACATGTAACATATTAGATGTTTTGGACATGCCTCAAAATGCTTAATTTAAAGGGGCTATGCAGTCACCCCAACTTGAAGGAGTGTAGTAGACTGTCCTGTTTCATGATTGGCTCTTGAGAGTCATGTGACAATATTTTTTCTCCTCAAACGTGAAATTTATTGTATGATTGGTTTACCTTGAATATGCAATATTGAAGTTCTAAAATATTGTGAAAGATACTTTGCAGAGAAATTAGAAGGAAATTGTGAGATTTAGCTGTTGCTTCAAAATAAGTTTGGGACGACTGCTCTTGACCTTTAAATGCATTTCGAAGTACACCAATTACGTCTGAATTACCCTTCTTTGAGCCACACAATCGTGGCTTAAGGGTGCTCATTGATTGGGTGCTCGTTCTCCTGGATCCAGTTCAACTTAACTGGAAAAGGGTTCCCAGTTGATCCCGGTTGGAAACATGATCACAACTGGAAACAATTGTGAATTTTTCCAACTGGTCCAAAAACACAGCTTGGAAATTTTCCAGCTGCTTCCAGTTGGAACCAGTTGAAAATTCCCAACTGTTTTTTTCCTTCTGGGGTTCCAGGTGGTGTTTTACATTGCTAACACAGAGATATTGTGTGGTAGGAGAATTCTGTAAATAGTTTGCGGTTATATTTTTGCCGGCCGGGTTGAATTCGCCTTTGTTTCGCCGTGCCTGTTTCTATGTACGTAAAAAGAACTTTTCATCACAACGATATTACAGTAGTAAAGCAGTGTTCCTTTTTGCAAGTAACCACAAAGCCACCTTGCTTTCTGGTTATTTAAAAGTCCTGGGTAGGACTTTAAACTGCATCCGGTTGTGGACTTTGTTTAAACGTGGGAGTAATGAGGTTACCCTTTGCCACAACTGCCTCCGGGGCACCCTTGGGCAAGGTGCACCTGTATTTGCCCCGGTGCTTTTTGGGTGCTGTTGCCTTTGGGCGTGGTGTTGCCTTCGGGCGTGGTGTTGCCTTCGGGCGTGGTGTTGCCTTCGGGCTTAGTGTTGCCTTCGGGCGTAGTGTTGCCTTCGGGCGTGGTGTTGCCTTCGGGCGCGGTGTTGCCTTCGGGCGCGGTGTTGCCTTCGGGCGCGGTGTTGCCTTCGGGCGCGGTGTTGCCTTCGGGCGTGGTGTTGCCTTCGGGCTTGGTGTTGCCGTCGGGCGTGGCGTGTGTGGTCTTTGTTTTTAGTGTGGCCGGTGGGAGGTTGGTATGTGGGGTATTTGGGTTGGGTTGTTTTAGCACGCAAAAAGCACATTTGGGTTGTTGTCAGTGTGTGTGTGGTTCTATTGTTGTAATGAACATAATTTTCTGTTTGATTTGGTGGTGTGTGGATAGTTTTGCCTTTATGTTCGTGTATGCCACCGAAACTGAAAGACAACACAAGACCAGAATACCATCACTTAACAACAGACCAAAAACCGAGACACCAAACTACCATCACCCACAAGTAACTGCCCCGAAGGGCCACAACCCCAAAGGGCCATGAAGGGTCGGGGTCCACTTGCCATATTTACAGTATGTACAGTGAGGAGGTCGTGTGTGGCGAGTAGTTTGTCCCCGACTATCGCCTATAAGATGTGCACATAAGACCGTTATTACTCATCCCACGACTGGAAGTACTACGCTGTGCCAGACCTGAAAACTTATTTGAACAGACAGACCCTTCTCTTATTTTGGACTTTCTCAAGGAAAATAAACTGTATGGAAAGTTATGACATGACTCCCGCATTTGCCTGGACCCTTGAGTGGAATTTGACCCCGCCTTTTTAAGTTTTTTTAACCTCAACATTGCACCTTTTTCTTTTCTAGCTGATACTGTACAACACAATCGTGTTGGTGTGTCGTAAAATCCCATCTAACTGTGCCACAAAGAACATGAGGTCTGTAGAGAGACTGACGTAAAACTGTCTCAATAAGATCCGTTTCACGGACAAAGACTGTTTGCATGCACTTTGGCAACCGCAGAGGTGCTCATTGCGACCCAGACCTGCGTTTAAACGGTGTTCACATACCAGTTGGTCCCCATACTAATGTCTTCTTTGGAGATGAATTCTTTTGATAACAGCTATTTCTTAATTGTACATTCACTTTAAATATTTTGCAAAACGTTTTCTTACAAAGTGGGAATTTTTGCTAAGAAATTTTGAGAAGAATGTTTAAAATGCTGTCTATGGATACAGCATGTTTATATACCTTTCATCTGAATGGAGCATTCCGAATCATTGAAATGAGATTTGTGTTTATCAGTTAATGTAGGTCTAATTAAAATAAAGTGTGACTGGCAATGGTGAATTCTTGCAGGAAATCATGTTTCTCAGTTGCGCAATACAACTTAAAGAAGGAAACATTGAAATATCATGAAGAAAATTGCATTATTAATTGTCATTACTAACAAACACTAGTCTCACTAAATATATATATATATATATATATATATATATATATATATATAGATATATATATATATATATATATATATATATATATATATATATATATATATATATATATAATAGCCAAACCAATACCCTCGTGTCATATAAAACTTTTCAATGATAATTCTACAATTTGATACCTACCTGGCACAGGAGTATCTGTGGTCACGACAGCGAAGCTCACTGGCGAGGGCCGTTCTGTTCAGCCAGTTTAGAACGAAACTTTGCACGTTAGGTTGTTCGATTGTTGTTGTGTTGTCCATTGGGGACGTAGCTCCATAAGGGAGCAGAATTCTTTCGGGAGTATTGTTTGGTTTTCGCCCCTGGCTCTTCGCCAGAGAGTTGAGGGGACTTTTGGAGTTAGTTAGTTAGTTAGATGAGATTTAACGACACACCAACACGAGTGTGTTATATAGTGTCAACAAGTTTAAATTCATTTCAAGTCCTTCCCTTTAGTCGCCTCTTACGACAGGCGGGAAAAAAAAAAAGAAGTAACTTGTACTAGTAGTGCTGGTAGCTTTTGAGACTTGTAGAAGGACTCTTCTCGGATACGGTTCATTATGAATTCCCATGATGACCAGTAAAGAGAAAAGTTTAATTAGAAAGTGAGGCATAGTTTAGTTGGTACAACATTGGGCCAACCATTGGATTACAATATTGGTCAATTGCTGGCAAAATGCTGTTATCCCACTGTTCAAGACGACAAAATTTATCCAGCTAGACCGTTGGCCAAAATAATGTTTGACAGCCAACAGTTGACACAACGTTACTACAGTGTCGGAACTTACCATTGGGCAACTGATTTACCAGTGTTGGCTCAACGGTATAACCTTTGCTAGGCAAAATGTTGGCCTAATATAAAATGGATTGTAGGTCCAACCTTTTCTCAATGAGCAACCAACCATTCAGATGACATTAGCCCAACCGTTTGGGTTAAGTCTTCCATTGTTACGTCATAGGAACGCGTCCCATGTAATATTGAGTAGGTAGAGTGACGTAGCGACTTTATATGAATGAGTGAATCAACGCTGTATTGAATAGTCGCATGAAGACCTTAGGCCATCATTCCACTAACATTGGCATAACTTAGTTGGTCGCGCTTTGTCACATAAGCCTCAATGGCTCAGTGGTCAGAGCATCCGCCTTGTATGCGGGAGGTCGCTGGTTCCAATCCTGTTTGGGGCAAAGTTTTTGTATCGTCGAAGATATATTGAAACAGCGCCACCGCTTTTTAGTTGTCTCAACATGGACGCTCGCATAAGCTTCTGAATGAAGTTGTGAATTAATTTGATCGTTGTGAGAGCTGACGAAGTGAGTTTAGGTTTCAATTAGGGTTTGTTGGGTTAAAATATTGTCATAGCTTGACTTGGTAAACATTTCGTGTTTCTGAAACAATTATACGATAAGAAATAAGCCACTTATAAACGTGGAAGATTTCCGCGTGGTTGAAGGTTATTTAAAGCAACGTGGCTAGGCAAAGGCTCGTGTATAAGAGCATACGTCAAATTGTACTGTAAATTATCACATCATATGATTAACGTTAGCTTGTTGTGCCTGAGTTATCGATCAGATGGCGTATTTGGTGCAGTGTGGTTTGTGAAGTTTTAGATGCATGGGTAACTTAATGAAGTTCTAACAGTACTTACAAGAATATTACAATTTTGAGGAAATCTAGGGTTGTGTTGTTTGATTCTGTTTGTTTACAATTTGAGTGAAGTCCAGTAGGCTTACTTGAAGGGTCAAGGTCATTTGGAGGTCAAAGACTGTAGGTGTGACTCAGTGAAGAGTGTTTGTGTTGTAAAGGTACCGTGCTGTGTTGGATTATAATAACGTTACGTACAGTGATCAGTTACTTTATTCTTAATCTGTTGATTTTATCGTTTCAGATTTCGAACGACCGTACTTAGTGTTCGTGTGAGAATTTACGATACGACATTAAAGTTTGAAATTCAGAGGCAAACAATCAAGTGAAGGTGTACTGGCGTAATCTATCATTTAGCACCTTACAGTTTTCCATTCTCATATAACATCCTCTTTCAGTATAAGGCTGTATATATATATCTTCAAAATGACTTGTTCAAAATGAGTTGTTTTCTTCAACACCGTTTGTCAGAATTAACAATTTAGTGCAGCAAAAGCTGGATTTCTGATAAAATGATAACTCTCTAAGCAGCTATAAATTCAAGTTGACCTGCTTTCACAGTTTTACTTAAATGATAAAACTTGGATTTATTACTGACGCAGTCAAGTGTATTAAAGTCCACGCAGGCTATCTTAATTAAATTAGCACAAAAGAGCAATTCTGATAACAGGATTCCAAAGATGTTCTCGCAATTAAAGGATAAGGAAATTATCAAATTTATGGTTGACTGTTCCTATTATCACACAGAATGTTTTAATAGATCCACTCACATAAATTGTTTTCACCTTCAAAGGCGTATCATTCATGCGGATGAATAAATTATAGGGTACAGCCCGAAACAAACAGAACTACAAAATATAAATTTAAGTGGAACCTTTTAAAGTTTGAAATTTCATGTACTGTATCAGCTACAAATTTTGGGCAATGAAAACACAGAGTACACTTTATGAAAGGGCCTCGCTCAGTATTCAGGCATTTTCTAAGTTATTTGGATCCCTCCTGTAAGTTGCTAGATATATTGTTTTTTGTTTGTATTTTTGTTTTTATCTCATCGCTCCGTGAGGAGGATTTGGTTGCCACATCGTCCTGTTTTGTCATACATTGGTGTCATTCGCGCCATAAACTGTAATGTAGCCACTTCATTAATTTGCATGTATTAGACTCAGTGTAAATGTGTAATGATGTGCACTCGCGCTAACGCGTAATATCGCCAATTAACGCTTTAGAGACCGAAAAGGCTTAAAGGCACTCTACAGGTGTAGGGCGTGATAAGATATAAGCATAGATACCAAACTCCCGTACGTACACTGTTACGGAAATTTACTCCTTATGGAGATGCAAATATCAGTGCGGAAGTGTGGACTTGACATACGCGCCTTTCTATTCGGTGATGCGCATAGGAACGCATTAAAAACGCCATTGTTAGAACAGCGCAGATTGCGTGAGTATTGTATACGCACAGAACACATTTCCAGGTATACCCAGAATATAATACTTGACGCGCACTTTTGCTTTATGGGTGTTTATTTTAATTAGGGTACCAGACTGTGACATGACATTTATAGCCCTAATTTCATGTATCATAATTTTTGATGTGAAACCATGGGTGGACTTGTTATATTTACTTGTTCATTGTAGGCTTAGGCCTAAATGATGTTGTACAAGTTGTTTTATGAATGTTCAGATGACGTTTGACCTCAAAATAGCCCCATTGCAAAGAAATTATAGGTTTCACACTGTAACATGAACACCAAAAATATGTTGTCCCACTAAGACTACTTATTGAGTTATTTTATATCATTTATGGGTTTTCTATAGTTAATCTGAGCAGTCTGAAGCTAAAACCTCTTGTGATTACTTAGTCAAGGGTTTCATCTCAATTCTGTGGTACAAACAATACGTTCCATGTGTAACCTAGATTGGGAGAGCACCAAAGTAATATTGTTTGATATTTCAAATCATAAACAAGGTGGCACAGTTTAACTACCTGTAAGTTAAAAGCTATGTTAAATACTATAGTTCAGCTAAAAATGAAAACATATCAAGTTTAGGAAGTAGTAGTATTTTAACTGCAAAGGTTCACTATGTAACATATTTCCGTGACACCAAAGTGGCCTGTCGAAATGCAAAATGGCTATGTTTTTCTTTTCTGTACAATTGCTTTTGTCCAAACCTATATATGCATTAAACAATTGCACAGGCTTCAATCAACCACTAAAACAAGAAAGATTTAGTATTTACTGTAGGTAATTTTTGGAAAATAAGATACAGAAATTTCACACTGTAACGGTAACACCAAATGTTACACGTGGAACCTCTCTTTCGTCGAATCCCAGGAAAGAGAAAAATCTGTTTCTCATAAAGTATGAGTTTCAAGGGTACAATTGATACCTCATCAACCATTTAAGTTAAAATAACTGAGCAAGATAAGTGTAAAAATAAGGGAAAATCTAATTTCTGCTATGGTAGTTTAAATGTCACACTTTTTGCCCCCAAAATTGCTAATTTCAGCCAATTTTTTCATCAAAATTGGGAGGATTCACTACAATGATACTTATTTTTTGGATGATATGCACTTACATAAATAGTAAGGACAAAATGAAAGCATAGCAAAGACCATGTGGATTAAAATAGGAAGACAGTTGCCTTTAAAAGCATATTTTACCATTGGTACCCTAATTTAAATAATCACCCAAATCGGGAAATGAAAGCGCTAGTAGTTGCTTTCATTTTGTGAGCGCGTGAGAAATAAACGCCGATATAAATACGTAGCCCAATTTTAAGATACCATAAAAACTGACCTATGAATAGTCTTCATGAACTTCAAACGAGTCACTTTGCGTTCATATTCCACCGGGGGGGGGGGGGCTCATCATTGCGAGGGAGTATCAGGCGTGACCAAGAATCCACGTAAAAAGGGTTTTTTTTTTTTTTTTTTTTTGAGAATAGGCATGATACGTACGCAACGTGCAAAGGGTTTGAAAAACCACCAAAATGAAGAAAAGGGGTGCCATATTTTCGTACACCGAGCTTTTTTCTAGTGTTGTTTAGGAAAATTCCCGCGGAAATTTCCAGAATAAAGAATTAAGTTTGGAAGTCAGAACATGTCGGTAAATTCAGGAATTGGAAGAAGTTTTGTTGTTTTAGTCAATGCAAACCTCATTATCCTGTTATTAGGTTCGCCCCTTATGAAACAGCGACGAATAGCACACTTGCAGCCAGGGGCGGCGCCAGGGTATTTTGAAAGGGGTGGCAAACGTGGGGTGAGTAATCGCCGTCCTGTGAGAGGGGTCGAAGGGGAGAAAGATACCCCGCCTTTTTAAAAAAAAAAATTGTGAATTTTAGGTTGTTTAGATGCCAAATGGTGCTTTCTTTTGTTATATTTTTTGTACTGGCACCCCACCCCCACAAAATTATGGCTTAAAATGTTATTTAGACGATTTTATTTTTTTGAGCTAAAAGCCATAGGGGTGGCAAATGCCTACCCTGCCACCCCTGTGGCGCCGCCTCTGCTTGTAGCGTTCTAAGAAGTTCACGACATGAGCATGGTTATACGTACTTAGGGTATATTTTGAGCCTCGGAGAAATACGTGTGTTTAGAGTGCTTTCAAAACCAGAATGCAAAAATGCATTGAGGTTTCGATGATATATGTTCTATTCCAAATAATGCCATGATGTCCCATATCTTTCAGTCAATGGTCAAATGGTATATTAACATGTTGGAAAATACAGTTTTGTGTTCCTGTTTAATTTTGGGAATTCTTGGGAAATTTGCAGTTTGACCTCTGGTGACCCCAGATGACGATCTTGGGAAATCTTGGAAAATTTTGCTCTTTGACCTCTGCTGAACCCATATAAAACTCTTGGGAATTCTTGGGAAATTTTGCTTTTTTACCTCTGGTGACCCCTGATGACCTTTGACCTTCACCAAAAACAATAGGGTCCATCTTTTCAACATAACACATCCACATAGTACTGTAAGTATGAAATCTATCCAAGCTTCCTACCTGGAGATACGTGTTAACAAGCTTTTCAGTGTTTGGCCCACGTTGACCCAAGGTGACCTTTGACCTCCACCAAAAATGATTGAGTTCATATTCTCACCACAATGCATCCACATACTATGTATAAAATCTATCCAAGCTTTCTCCCGTGAGATATTGTGTTAACAAGGTTTTCAGTGTTTGACCCTCGGCCACCCTAGATGACCTTTGAACTCCACCAAAAACAGTGGGGTACATCTTCTGACTATAACACATCAATTTACCATATATGAAATCTATCCAAGCTTCGTACGTGGAGATATCGTGTTAACAAGATTTTCAGAACTTAATCCCCAGTGACCCCAAATGACCTTTAACCTCCACTAAAAATGATGAGATTATTGCTCTTACTATAAGGCATCTACATACAAAGTATCAAATTTATCCAAGCTTCCTACATCGAGATATTGTGTTAACAAGGTTTTGAGGGTTTGACCCCCAGTGACCCCAGATGACCTTTCACCTCCACCAAAAATGATAGGATTCTTCCTCTTACTATAAGGCATCTACATACAAAGTATGAAATTTATCCAAGCTTTCTACATCGAGACATCGTGTTAACAAGGTTTTCAGGGTTTGACCCCGGTGACCCCAGGTGACCTTTGACCCCAACCAAAAAAATAGGGTTCTTCCTCTCAATATGGGGCATCTATGTACCAAGTTTGAGAAGTGTCAGAGCTTCCCTTCTTGAGATATCGTGTTAACGAAGTTTTCAGGGTTTGACCCCCGGTGACCCCAGATGACCTTTCACCTCCACCAAAAATGATGGGGTTCTTTCTCTTACCATAACACATCTACATACAAAGTATGAAATTCATCCAAGCTTCCTACCTCGAGATATTGTGTTAATAAGGTTTTCAGAGTTTGACCCCCGATGACCCCAGGTGACCTTTGACCCCTACCAAAAACAATAGGGTTCTTCCTCTCAATATGGGGCATCTATGTACCAAGTTTGAGAACCATCAGAGCTTCCCTTCTTGAGATATCGTGTTAACGAAGTTTTCAGGGTTTGACCCCCGGTGACCCCAGATGACCTTTCACCTCCACCAAAAATGATTGGGTTCTTCCTCTCACCATAACGCATCTACATACAAAGTATGAAATTCATCCAAGCTTCCTACCTCGAGATATTGTGTTAACAAGGTTTTCAGAGTTTGACCCCCGGTGACCCCAGGTGACCTTTGACCCCAACCAAAACCAATAGGGTTCTTCCTCTCAATATGGGGCATCTATGTACCAAGTTTGAGAACCATCAGAGCTTCCCTTCTTAAGATATCGTGTTAACAAAGTTTTCAGGGTTTGACCCCCGGTGACCCCAGATGACCTTTCACCTCCACCAAAAATGATAGGGTTCTTCCTCTTACCATAACGCATCTACATACAAAGTATGAAATTCATCCAAGCTTCCTACCTCAAGATATTGTGTTAACAAGGCTTTCAGAGTTTGACCCCTGGTGACCCCAGGTGACCTTTGACCCCTACCAAAAACAATAGGGTTCTTCCTCTTAATATGGGGCATCTATGTACCAAGTTTGAAAACTGTCAGAGTTTCCCTTCTTGAGATATCGTGTTAACGAGCAAAGTGTCACAAACACACACACACACACGCACATACACACATACATACACACGCCATCATGACTGCATAGGTTTCTCTTATCATCGAAACCAAAAATCAGTGGTCACGCCTGATACCCCCTTGTCAATGATCAGTGGCACCCCGGGATATTGCAGTGCACGTATATTCGTAATGCAACTGTGATGTTTTACTGAGAAGTGATATTTCTTAGGTTTATAGTGTTCTGTTATTAATTTTCAAAACGACTGAGCACTGATTAGCATTTCCACCATATGGGAACGATTCGTGTGATTTTGTTCACATTACATTTACCACACAACTCTCGCGCTGTTGGATCACAAACGTAAACAAAGATTAGGACCGTACCATTATTTTTCAGGTGTAGTGCTGCGTGCATGCAGTGTACATACAGCGCGCAGCGATTGTATCTGCGGCCAACACTTGAATCGCTCGTGTTATGTTGTTCAAATTTGGCCAGTGAGGGAGCCGATGGTACGGTGTAACTTGTTTGGTAGGTCCCCGAGATAGACCCTAACGTAGTCGTGGAGTTTTCACTGATTTTTACAAAGATTTTAAGCCAGGTTGGTTGTACAGTAGCACCCGATACACCTATATTTTTACAATTTAACTGAACAAAAACTGTAGCACGTGTCAGTGTTGTAACGAGTTATAGCCAAGTCACTTTTTTTTTTATTTTACAAGTAGGCCTAAAGCCTAAAGGGAAAAATCTTAGGCCAAACATTTACGTCATATTTCATAGGAATAAAGCGAAGACTAGCGTCACTGACTCGACCCAGATTTAGAAAGTAAACGACTCGACTCGACTGCAAAAGTAAGCGACTAATTTATCTGGCATTTGCCACGAGAAACGCTTTCACTAACGTATGAGAGTAATTGACATTTAAATAGTAAGTTTTCATCAGTTGATAAATAGTAAGATCTGTTGGCACAGTGGTCATGGGGGAAACCCGAAATTTAAACGTTCCGAGGTCAAATAAAGTTCTGCACTGTGTTCGATTCGCACAAAGGAAACATTTTTTTTCAGCAGCATATTACAGTTTAAAACTGAAAATGGTCGCCACCAGTGTTTACTGTATATAGTGCTGTGAAAATAAGCTGGTAGTAGCCAACATTTTTAAGGGCAAATTTCTGGATTGATGAAGAGTTACATGAGGTTTTGCCAAGTTTCAAACCAATAGGAAACTTTAATCATTGCCAATGCACTGTGGAATTATGGGAACTGGGAGTATAAGCAATGTGCGCACTGTACATCAGCGTGTCATTTTTACTCAAAGTTCCCTTGATCCCTACATGATTTTGCAATGATTAAAGTCCCCCTATTGGTTTAGGTTGAGTCAATCACAGCTTGATTGATGAAGGTAGTTTGCAGTGTAGGCAATCTCTGATAGTAACTCTCGCGGCGATACACGCGTCAGTGGCGTACCCAGTGGGCACTGGGCCGTGGCCCTGCTCAGAGATGCAACTTTTTTAAGTTCACATAAAGCATATTTTAACACTGAAAGTAAGGACAACTAATTTTTCAAAAATTTTCAAAGGGGGTAGTAGGGGGTATGTGTTACAGATCTCGCCAAGGCCGGTGGTCACTCAACGTACTGCATGGTCATCTTGAGAGACATCCTAGGTTTCCTACATCACATCACGGAGAGCATAATTATATGTAAATCATTACAAGTGGTGTCACAAGGTTGGTGATTCAGTCACACACAGTAAACAGCAACATGGCTGGCCCGAAAGGTTTTCTACATAGGCTTTGTTTAGGGAGAAATTCTGAATTCGGTAACAAGGCTGTATGGCTTAGGTCCTCACAATGAATCTCCTGCAACTACTGTAGTATCAACGAATAAGATTTGAGATGATCCTAAACACATTTGACCTAAACAAAAGCAAAAAGGAACAACAAATATTTATTTCAACTGTATACTTTTATTTAAATTGTGAACATCAAGGTATGGAGACATACCATGGAAGTCAAAAGCATGGAAATTACTCATCAACATCCTCTCAAAATACACAACTGTGGCACTTGGAGTGAAAAACAAGATGATATTTGTAAGCAGGTCTGCCTTAATAATATCAATAAAAGTTACTGTCACAAAGGCAAGGCATTTTAAAGAATACTGTTCTCAACAGTACAGTAAATACAGGTAAAAAATCAGAAAACTACCAATGTAGCATTCACAAACACTTTTGTAAACTAGTATTTATGTAATGTACATGCATACCCAACAACTCTTATTTATTGCTTACCTAAGTACCTCTTATTTCATCATATAGAATGCACAAAGTGTAACAAGGATGCCGAGAGGCTAAAACCTTGTCTTATAAAATAACATTATTGGCTCCCTGTACAGTAATTATTTACAGATTAAAAAAGACCCAGAAGGAATGATCCTTTCATGGTTGACTACAGTAGGACTATCAGCTTACTGTAACATTACCTACAGTATTGTTATGCCCATAAGCATTTCATTGCTATAACATTCACTGTTATTTTTTTTTTCCTTCATGAAAAACCAAAGTAATTAACTAGGCTTTGCTGCATTATAACTTGCTTCAGGAATTCCCCTTCCTCTAAAATTACTTGATTTGAAATCAGATTTTGTAACAATGTCATTCAGCTTTTCTTACCCTTGTTAAAGGCAACATGAAACATTTCAAAGCAATCTGAAGTTTCAGCAACATGAATTTGAAATGTACATGCCAAAAAAGTCTGAGTACCTCACCATTGATAAAAGAAATTATTGTCACAAAGGCATTTAATTTTCAAGAAAACTTCAAACAATCCCAACAGTGGACAATTACAAGTAAAATGTTAGAAAACTGCTGAAGTAACATTTTTTAATTAAAGACGTTTGCTCAAAAAACATTATGAATCATCAAAAGGTGTAAACATATTCTCAAAAAGGCTTCACAATTAACTGTGCAAACTTTGCAAGCAAGCATTTGCACACAGGTAATAGACATACATACTGCATATAGCTTTTGTATCTTCTTCATGTCTTATTTCATCAGATAGAATGTAAAAAGTGGTGAAGGATGCCAAGGCTAAAATCTTGTCTCATGAACTCTCATTATTGACAACCTGTAATAGTCTATAGATTGGAAAAAGCACACAATGCATAATCCTTTCATGGTTCACTGCCACTTGGCCCATCAGCACAAGACCTTTTGTTATGCCCATCAGTACCGCATTGCTTACATTTCACTGTTAATGTCTTAACTCTGCTGCATGAAGGTCTTAAGTAATTCATCCGGTTTTGCTTCATCATAACTTGTTTCAGGGATTCCTTCCCTCTAAAATTACTTGATCTGAAATACCATTTTGTTACAATGTCATTTAGTTTTTCTAACCCTTGTTGGGAGAAAAATGAAACATTACCATGCAATCTTAAAGTTTCAGCAACATGAAATTGAAGAACATGCATGTATGGAGTGATGTCCTTTTTAAGATACACTTTCATGAAGAGTTGAACCCAAAGCTTAGCATCCACTTCAAATTGATCTATCTCAGAAGATGTGTATGATAGCTTCTTCAAGAAGGTCATTAATTGAATAAACTTCTGCCACAACTCACAAATGCTTGAAACATCTTGGTGTTCAGGAATAAGTTCTCTCAGATTTATTGAGTTAAATACCTTCCAGTGCTCAGGACCAGTGAAATCCCTACTCTTAATCTCTTTAGATGACTTGTCTACATAAAAGTTCCATTCTATGCCTAGACTGTTAACAAAGGTTTCAAACTTTGCCATACGCAAGTGTTTAAGTGGTGAGTAAACAGACATTGATTTGATATTGTCCATTAACCTCAAATACTTTATAAGCTGAGACACAAGTTGATCAGCAATTCTGAGAAAGAGATGCAAGCTATCCATCACTACATGATCCACCGGGATACATGTAAAAATAGGAGGGAATGAACAGTTGTACTTATTACGTTTTCTACCTGCCATCTCACATATTTCAGAAACAGTACGTGCACCTTGATCAGGATTAGTCATTGACCAGCTTTTTGAAGAGTCCCATCTGTCAGATGCTGAGCATTTGCACCACACACAAGAATATAAAGAAGAACAGCTGTCTAAACCCATAGCTAAATTCAAGAACTTCATATCACCTGTTAAAAAGAATTCTACGGAAATCTTTTTCTCATCAACCAGGATAAACTTGATAGTATTAATCTCAGATACTATAGGCTGTAAAACTGTCTTAATATCCTTATACTTTTCAGGGCATTTGATAATTGCAAGCAAGTAGGATCCTTTTTCACTTAAACAGTCTTCACCAACAGCAGAAAAGACAAAATTGAACACGTGCATTGGCTTGCCAATCCATGTACCATCCCCACTTAATCGAATTTTAATAAAACTTTTTTGAATAAGGGGATACTTTTCAGGATCAGCTAAAAATTCTCTTACTTTATTTTCAATGCCCTCCTCCACAGACTGCCATACACCAGTATATCCACCTGGTGTATCTTTGATCGAGAAGAAACTGTCCAATTTTCGCTTTCGTTTTGACACTGCATATTCCCTTGGAAACCTGGCAGACCTTTGTGAAAGCTCAAGATAGGCACGGCGAGAAATATTAAACTTGTCCCTGATATAAATCACTTCATCCACATTTAGACCTGACCCATCTTCAACAAAGTTAAAACCATCACAAAATGATAATTCACATTCTTCGTCACTTTCATTGATGAACTTCATGCTAATGGGTTTGAAATGACTATTAGAGTGAGACAATACAGTATGTTTCACTTGATGTATTGTACTGAGCTTTTGCCTACGCTTTTGTGATTTGCTGTAAGAATGGTTTAAACACTTTTTAGATTTCATCATTTTTCTTTGTAAACACGACTGTAGCACTGAGTTCTTGCATGAAGTGTCTTGTAATTTGGAATCTAACAATGATATTTGAGATTCAAGTGCCTGTCTTTTGGAAACTTCTTCTTCAACAGCTTTCTCAAGTTTCCTTTTGCAAGGACTGTCTGTTTGGTACAAAATGTTTAGAGTGTAGGATGTTGTTTTCCATTTTTGAAATAATCTGGCAATTTGTTTTCCACCTAATTTACGGCATTTCTTTAATTCGGCATGCATTCGCCAGAGCTTAAGTTTTAAAGCCTCAATACTATGGGTTTTCCTAACCTTGGTGATGTCAATATCATTTGCCTGACACAGTGTTGTACAAATCGTAGCAGACTGCTCTTTAGATAAAACAAGAGACTGTGTCTCCTTGTGTACTGCCTCATAAAGATCAAATAAGTTTATGTCAATCTTACATGGCTGTTCCATGTTGGCATCTCAATGAGCATGTATAGCAATTAGCAAAATTATCAAAGTACAACATTTTAAGGTATATGTACTGTATGTTACTTGCAAACATACATATGGCAGATTGAGTACTACTTGCAAAAGGCTGACATTTACTAAGAAAAATGCTTACAGTTCTACAAAACATGCAAAAGTGATGCTTACACAGCTGTTGTTAATCCTACAATACAAACAAGTAAGTGTAGAAAGCATTGTAAGACTTACACTAAAATGCATTACCATAATGCATTATGCAGTACAGTTTTTCACCTGGGACCTAGGTTACAGTGGCTACAGATTATCAAGGGAACTCAAAAAGTCTACAAAATAGGATTCATTCTGATCCAATCTTACAACATACACACAAATCCTCTGTGAATATATACGAAACTGATCCATCTTTGAGCTCTTTCAGTGCTTCACGTTCCCTCAAATAGAATTTGACAATGTTGAGTACACATAGCTAACATTTTTCAAGGTATTATACATGTGGCAGATTGAGTACTACTTGCAAAATGCTGACAGTTACTCAGAAAAATGCTTACAGTACATTTCTACAAAACTTGCAAAAGTGATGCTTACACAGCTGTTGTTAATAATCATTTAATACAAACAAGTAAGTGTTGAAAGCATTGTAAGACTTACACCAAAATGCATTACCATAGCGTAATATCCTGCTTTTGTAAGTGTGGAATATACGAAGAAACTGAAGCCGATTTGAGGGTCACGTGATGTAGGTTACCTTTGGAAATAATATAACGCTGAGACATCGTGGGCCAGCGTAGATTTTAAACTTAAAATAGCGTGTCGACTTTTCATGGAGCGAAATACCAGGCATATGGGAACGATTGGTTCATACAAAGTGAGGGCGCTCTTTCAGTGTGTAAAGTGAGCAGTGAAACTTCAAAATTTCTTAACTTGATCCTCCTTTACGCAGTTCCCTCACCATAATTCACTCCATTTCAACCATCTTCATGAAGATGAATTCCCTCCCAGTCTAAGTATTTTCGTTTCACAAGTCTTTTTAAAATTTAAATTCCGTACTGTCAATCTTGAAAAAAAAAACTTATTTCAATTTCTTAATGGAAAATTCGCTTATTGTTACGAAGTTCTCACACAATAAGCCTTGTAACTCGTCAACAGTGCCTTCTTATGGACTATTTCAAACGGAAGGAGTATAAAAAATTTGTCTTATTTACATAATTTTTAGATTTTATCTGATTGGCTAAAACTAACTACCGTACTTTTAAGGGGCAAATGGGTGAGGGTTTTAGAAATTTCGACGAGGCTTTACTTTTTCTTTAAATGCCATTGACGTCATAGGCCGGTCCATTATCCATCGAAGGGAAGTTTAATTCACATGTTGTTGCTAGGCCGTCGTTCGCGCGCTTCGCATTGCATGCTGACTCTGCTGAGCCGAGCTATGCGTCTATCGTTGGGAGCTACACTAGTCCTAACGTTAGGCCTGACTGGCCACTCTCTGAAGGAACTACTCGATTTGTGGTACAATTCCATGTTTATTTTACAGTTAGTACTTTGTTTAATATGTTCATATTGAGATGGATCACCGACACCTACCAAGGTGGATTAACAATTCAGGACCATGCAGAATAACAGGTTTGCATTTCGGCTTTTAACTCGAACGTTAGGCCTAACATAACAAGTTACTGAACTTAACGTTACTGTTAGGCATAACGTTATTCCTTACGTAAGGGGGGGGGGGGGCTAGCTAGGCTAAGTGTTAAGAATAGGAGCTTTACTGTTAGGCCCCTGAGTAACTTACAGTCTAGCCTAGGCCTAGTAGTACGGGTTTACGGTCGTTTCGCCCCCATGCCAGTTCGCCCCCAAAATAGGCCTAGGCTACCACTAGTTCGCTCCCAAGCTATTTTAACAGTTCGCCCCTAAAGACGGTACAACTATAGAATACCCCGCCAATGATAAGCCTCACCGTGCCCTCGGCTCCGGAGGGGCAGTCACAGTGAAGCACTGAGCAAAATAACGTGAATTTATCAACGGCCACTGCGACTGCGCCTCCACTCAAAACTGGAGGCTCAGTGGACTTAGACATTTTTCCAACAATATTTACACAAAACACACGAAATTATTGTGTTGCAAAATAACATGAATTTATCAACGGCCACTGCGACTGCGACTGCGCCTCCACTCAAAACTGGAGGCTCAGTGGACTTAGACATTTTTCCAACAATGTTTACAAAAAACACACGCAATTATTGGGTTGCAAAATAACATGAATTTATCAACGGCCACTGCGACTGCGACTGCGCCTCCACTCAAAACTGGAGGCTCAGTGGACTTTGACATTTTTCCAACAATATTTACAAACCAGAAAGCCAAAAGGCTTAGTGATTCCTTGCCATATGGATATGTAACAAACATGAATCACCCACATGACAAGGATGTGATCCCTCATAGTTATCCTGCTTAAGATATCATGTTAACAAGGTCAAAAGCTTTCGAAATCTTGTGACCCAAAATGACCTACATGCTAAATATAAACAATCCACTGGCTAAGAATGAGATCCCTCATAGTTACCCTCCTTTAAATATGATGTTTACTAGGTTTTGACCTTTTGTGACCTCAAATGACCTTTGACCTGCACGAAAAATAATACTGATCATCTTCTCAATATGATCAATACACAAGATAAGTATGTGATCCCTCACAGTTTTGACCTTTTTACCTCTGGTGACCCCAAATGACCTTTGACCTCCACTAAAAACAATAGCGATCATCTACTCAATATGGGCAATCCACATGCTAAGTATGAGATCACTCACAGTTACCCTTCTTGAAATATTGTGTTTACAAGGTTTTGACCTTTTGACCTCTGGTGACCCCAAATGACCTTTGACCTCCACCAAAAACTGTAAGGATCATCTACATTATGGGCAATCCTCATGTTAAGTATGAAATCTCTCACTGTTACCCTCATTGAGATATAGTGTTTATAAGGTTTTGACCTTTTTACCTCTGGTGACCCCAAATGACCTTTGACCTCCACCAAAAACAATAGGCATCATCTGCTCAATGTGGGCAATCCACATGCTAAGTATGAGATCACTCACAGTTACCCTTCTTGAAATATCGTGTTTACAAGGTTTTGACCTTTTGACCTCTGGTGACCCCAAATGACCTTTGACCTCTACCAAAAACTGTAAGGATCATCTACTCATCACAGGCAGTCCTCATGTTAAGTATGAGATCTCTCACTGTTACCCTCATTGAGATATAGTGTTTATAAGGTTTTGACCTTTTTACCTCTGGTGACCCCAAATGACCTTTGACCTCCACTAAAAACAATAGCGATCATCTACTCAATATGGGCAATCCACATGCTAAGTATGAGATCACTCACAGTTACCCTTCTTGAAATATTGTGTTTACATGGTTTTGACCTTTTGACCTCTGGTGACCCCAAATGACCTTTGACCTCCACCAAAAACTGTAAAGATTATCTACTCATCACAGGCAGTCCTCATGTTAAGTATGAGATCTCTCACTGTTACCCTCATTGAGATAAAGTGTTTATAAGGTTTTGACCTTTTTACCTCTGGTGACCCCAAATGACCTTTGACCTCCACCAAAAACAATAGGGATAATCTACTCAGTATGGGCAATCCACATGCTAAGTATGAGATCACTCACAGTTACCCTTCTTGAAATATCGTGTTTACAAATTTTTGACCTTTTGACCTCTGGTGACCCCGAATGACCTTTGACCTCCACCAAAAACTGTAAGGATCATCTACTCATTACAGGCAATCCTCATGTTAAGTATGAGATCCCTCACTGTTACCCTCATTGAGATATAGTGTTTATAAGGTTTTGACCTTTTTACCTCTGATGACCCCAAATGACCTTTGACCTCCACCAAAAACAATAGGGATCATCTACTCAATATGGGCAATCCACATGGTAAGTATGAGATCCCTCACATTTATCCTTCTGGAGATATCGTGTTTACAAGCAATTTCCAGCATATTTACTATTTGACCTCTTGTGACCCCAAATGACCTTTCACCTCCACCAAAAAGAATAGGGATCATCCACTCCACTCATTATGGGCAACCTACCTGCCAAGTATGAGATCCCTCGGAGTTACCCTTCTTGAGATATCGTGTTTACAAGCAAAGCGTCACATACACACACACACACCCATACACACACATACACACACACACATACACACACACACACACGACATCACCATCGCATAGATTCCTTCGGCCTTCGGCAAGGAATCAAAAACACACGCAATTATTGGGTTGCAAAATAACATGAATTTATCAATGGCCACTGCGACTGCGCCTCCACTCAAAACTGGAGGCTCAGTGGACTTAGACATTTTTCCAACAATATTTACACAAAACACACGCAATTATTGTGTTGCAAAATAACATGAATTTATCAACGGCCACTGCGACTGCGACTGCGCCTCCACTCAAAACCGGAGGCTCAGTGGACTTTGACATTTTTCCAAAAACATGCACACAAATACTTCAAACACATAGGCTAACGTGTGTTGACTCGTTCTCAAAATAACAATCTTTGGGGACCATACCAGTGCAGTGCGACTTCGCTTCCTCGTTTTCAAAAAGGTGTTTTTCGACCATGGCGGGGTATTCTATAGTTACTCCATAAAGACCTACCAGTGAGTACCAGTTCGCCCCCAAGTAGTGACCAGTTCGCACCCTATTTTTTTGCAATATAACCTTGTTATTTTCGGCATTTTTGTAAATTTTATTGTCCTTTTGCATTATAGGAGGCTCATATTATTTTGTCGTAATACTGTTTTTTTTTTAATACTGCA
>JAIZAY010000458.1:0-46093 GCA_029531755.1 Holothuria leucospilota | reverse complement strand
TTTGGACAGAATGGCTATCTTATATTAAGGTAGGGAGTGACAATTTTTATTCTGGGCTAAATTTTCCAAATTTTTTATTTTAGCCTTAGTTATTAATTAATTATTAATTAATTCATTCATTAATTAATTAAAATACAAAATTTGGCAAAATTAGCCAAAAATAGAAATGTCACTCCCTACCTTAATATAAGGTAGCCATTCTGTCCAAAGAAGGGACTGCTAGGTCTTAAAACATGAACAACATTAGTGTCCCAAGTGATAAATAACATGATTTTACAAAAATGAGAAAACAGGCAATATTTACCTAAAAAAACAACAAAGAAGTAAGAATTCCTACGACTGAATCAGTAAAATACATGACGACCTCAACACTTAAACTTTACAATTTTGGTATCAAATGAAAGCTTTTTTAAGCCTCTTTTTCCTCAAATACTTTGCTAAAACTGACCAAAAAATGATGTTTTGGGTAAATGACCCCCTTAAGATTTTTATCACAGTTGACACTGAAATGCACCAACCTTAAAGTCTTTCTGCGAGATCAGCATCTGGTGACTAGATAGCTATTCTGTTCAGGAAACCAAAAAGGACCTTACTGATTTCAGGACACACTCTCTGTCCACCTTTGCAAGCTAATAAACTCAAATATGTTTGGATGAAAAAACCTATGGCACAGAAGTTTGGATTTTGATACTGAAAAGCACAACAAAATAGTTGAGAGAGTTGAGAGGAAACAGCATGAATTTGCTACTGTACCTGATGCACATCCACACAGGAACTTCTCACTTCTGATTGGTTTAGCACTGATCACATGAGTACACTCTGGGACAAACTCCTGCAATGAAAAGATTATTTCATACAGAAATGATGCAACTCAAGTTCTAATACTTAAACACACAAAATTTAAAAAAAAATCAAACATAACATGCTCACTAACTAGTTGAGATCTGTATCCTTTTCTCTGTGTTTTGTCCAATGTTTTGTCTAGGCAAAAAAGATACCATGTAGCAGACTTGTAGTACTCAGGTATGTACTCGTACTTGTAGCTTTTTAAGAAAATGTCATATCTGGATCTTTCATTCTCCTATGATAAGAACTAATTCGGAGCACTTATTTGCCATTCATTTTCATCTTGGACTAACTTTAGTGACCTACTGTACTACTGTACTTCCCATTCTGTGAGCTCAACTCCATTATACTTTTAAGGTTATATTATAAAGCATTTGTCAAAAATATTGGGAGCTAGGGCAGCTCCTTCCAGGAAATTTTTGGTCTATGGAGAGATTTTTGGACAGTTGGACTATCAGAGAATAATTTAGTATGCCAATTTTGCATAGCAGTTTTGAGAATTTTTTGTGCTACACAATTTTTGCATTTGTGTGGCAATTTGGCCAACTTGCATAGCAAACTGGGATGCGATACCGGATAAATTATTCCCTGACTGTTGGCGGGAAGTTTGGCAGTTTTTCAGACATGAAAGTACGGAAAAACTTGATGTAAATTTTACTTGCTTCCCCATAATTGAACTTCTTCCAACCATACAAATAAGACTAGGGGAAAAAGCACCAGTACAGTATAAACAACAATCCATTTCACTGTAGATCATATTTTTCATTTACCTCTCTTACTGTTCTTTATCTCCTACTTTTGTATATTTTTTGTGCTCCATTTTCTTGCATTGAAAAGCCACTTGATAAGCTCAATGTCACTATTAATTGATATTGTATGAATTTGATATCATGAAGGATGTCACAATCTTTATTTGGCATTTGTTTGAGCTACTAGGCTCTGTTGACATACATGTCATGTCTATTGAAAGTTTCATTTAACGAGAATTAATATCTTTTCATTTTTGATTCATACACATAGTTTAAAAGAAAGTTTACTGCTTTTGTCTAACTAGTTTGCTGATGCTCATGTTTGATTATTTTTCTGAGGTTTATTGAACAACTACAGAGTATTCATTCAAGTTGTTGCCTTGACAACAGTGGTCACCATGGTAAAGTTCAGTGTTTCAACAAAGGGGGACTCTTTTATTTTAAGTGTTTCAAATTTTGCATCATTTGTGTTAACTTGTACCTCTTTCAAATTGGACAATTAACCACTGCCAGGGTATCAGTCAAAAAAGGACAAATTCAGTCAGAAAAATTGATTGGAGTTTCAGACAGTGGTTTTAGAGCAGACAACAAAAACACTCTCTTAATACTGTAATATTGCACAATAATTTATGTACAGATAGTATCACAGTACTACTGTAGGAAAAGTTAGCCTACAATTGCCACATACTTTCATAATAGGAGAGAAACTTATTCTGTAGAATGAAACAATTCACAAAAAAAAAGTTTTATCTCAAAGTAGTAAAAGCTATTCTCTTCATTTACCATAGTTTCCTTAAATTTGCCTCCAAGATCTGCGATCATATTCAAAAGTTTATTCTTGTCTTCATTTGAAAATCCTGTCAAAAGAAACAACCTATTGCATATCCTGGTCTTTGTTTGTCGTGATGGCTCCATGGTTTGAAAATGTTTCTGAAAAGAAAAGGAAACATTGAGAAAAATATTGAACCTTGAAAAATTGGGTCGATAGATACAGTTACCAACCTTCTTTGAAAGCAATGCCATACTGTATATTTGGGACACCTTTACATTTCAAGCTGTAGGCCTAGATAGCACTCGCCCAGAAAAACTCACTAACACTGTACAAGAACTCTCTTACAGTGTGGTTGACTCTTCACTTAGTGACAAAGATCACAGACTAATTATAGCCTTCTGTGGTTTCCCATGCTTGGACTGGCAAATAAGCAATGAACATGGTAGTCATATGCCATATTCACACTGTCTGTGAACTTCCAACAATGTTTGCTTAACAAAGTATTCAACCTTGGCCCTGTAGGAAATCAAAGCATTTCCTTCACACTTACTGTAGCAGATTAAAGATCTATTTGATCTGGTTACCATGATAACACCACCCATTCACATGTATGCACATTTTAGCATGATCTGATAAAAAAACACATTCATTAAGATTGTCCAGCTCATGGTTATTGTCAAGGGTGCAAAGTTTGATGACAAGTTTATTCAAATTTAGATCATCAATGCCAAAGAATGAGTTCATGAATGACCTAAAATAAGCTGGTTTTTCTACATACTATAATGCAGAGAAAAAGGAAATTCTTAGGGGCCAAATTACTTGAAGGCAGATTTTCATCACCCCAGGCAGTTCCACTTCTAGCCCCTCCCACATCTAACTAAAACTCATCTTTATCCAGACACAATCCTAGTTTATTGCTTCAGGGCATACACTAGTGAGCATACAAGCCCTTAATGTGTAATCAGAACACTCTCAGTGCATGCTGTGTAATATGAGATACTCTGCACTTTTTGAATTTGATGTCAATCAAAGAGTTGTACCAATTCAGACTTTTGACATACATAGGGTGAAATTGTAGTTTGGGGTGACGAGTGACTGCCTTTAAACTTGACCAGCACCATTACAGTAGCAAGCTGATGAACTTGACACAGGGGCACTACTCCATGCAGGTTATTTGAATGTGGATGCATGAGAGGCTAAGAATTTTACAAATTTAAAATTCCCCATGGAGAGATCCTGTCTCTATTAACTTCAAGGTCAACACAACAGACTGGAAATACAAAGAAAAGAAAGCAAACTGCTCATCAATGAGAGGAGGTGATATAACCCCTGCCTGCCTCAAGCTTACTTTTGGTCACAAATGTTGTAACTTCATTTGCAGACATCTCGAGAACTACATGTCCGAATAGAATGGAAGTAGTTTCACCAAATTGCTTAGACCTAGTTCCTCTTTCCCATACATGTGAAAGTATTTTTTTTGCTTAAACCCTTCCTTTAAGCAACACAGTGTAACCCTTTTTCAAATTACCCCAAATTCAGAGTATATTTTTCAAAAATATATTCTCATGCCTTTACTCTGTCTGGCTATTACTGACAAACACAGGATTCAGATTCAATAAGAAGACAAAGTTTACAATAAGAGTTAGAATGTTAACCCATTTCTGTCCAATCCCTGCCAGACTGTTTTACAGAACTCTGGCTGACAAAAACCAAACAGCTTGCTGGCAGTTTAAAAGGGCCCTAGAGATTACAGTTATCTGGAGAGTGGGAACCAAGACCTAGAAATTGTTAGCATTTATCAAAAGTTGTTTAAAATACAAAGCTGACACCTTTTTCAATCCTTGAAAGGAGAGCTCCTGTCATGAAGGACACATCACAAATCTTCCTTCAGGCTTCACGGAGTTTAATATCAGTGTTATTTAGGGGAGGTATCTGATGTGAGAAAGTATGTATGTTTCAGGTAATGAAAGCAGTTCAAAGAACTACAGTTCAATTTCTGACAGTTTATTTTGGAGACAAGCTGGAAAATTTGAGAGACTGCCTAACTCATCAGGTTATATTTGAATTTTCTTCACAAGGGCTCTTTTTTACTTTTGCCAAAAAATCATCACTTGTATGTTACAGGGGCTTCTTTGAGGTCCACAGAAGGCTACTTTTATTTTTTTTTTTTGTTGGGAATCATTTCAGACAGAAGTACAGTGATTTTTGCAACACTTCAAACTATTTTTCTCACCCTCCCAAAAATCTTTGTGAGGTAATTTTGCTGCTGCTCATACAGTATTAAAGTAATAGCATAGCCTTATCCCTTTGGGTATTGATTTCCCATGAATGTTTTGTCCCACTGGTCCTATGACAACCTGTTAGTCCTACAGCTCAATGATTAAACTGTAAAGCAGCTCAAAGCTACAACAGTCTAGTTAGAAGATCAATTCATACTTTCTTCATTAGCCTGTCAACACTTGACAAAAGTTTTTTTTTTCCATACAACACAAAAAGTACATACAGAAGTAGGCATACAGTACCATACACATTCATCACTGTGGTGAAGTAATGAAGTGATGAGGAAGTGCCTGTAAGTCACATCAACTTTTACAATGGTGCAAGATTTCCTGACCTCGCCAGAGGTTGAATCAGAATACGAAAGTTACTTGCACAACTGACATTTTTCCTCAAAAAAAAAAAAAGGCTGAAAAAAATGGAAATTAAGCATGCAGTCAATGTTACATGCATCTGTGCATGTGAATACCCTCTATTTTGAAAACTGGACCTAGTCTTGGGTTAAGTTTTTTTTCTATGCAAGAGCAACTAGAGGCTACTGTAATCACTGTCATATGAGTTGATCTGCCAAGTCAATAAAATTTATACAAATTTTATCTGACCAACTGCATGGTCAAGTCTTTGGTATGTCCTGGTAAGGAGTCGAAGCCCAGACCTTCCGGCTGCATGTCAGATGCTCTAACCACTTTGAAAATGGAACCTACTGCCATTGTGCTTGGTGTTCAGCATAAGCAATGGAGTAGGGAAGACAAGCCAGTCAGCCACAACTGGAAAAACGGCCGTGGCCGGCCCCACTTAAACCAATTGGTTGGAAACTGAGCCCTAAACCTCACCTAACTCTGAAGTGAAATAACTGAATAGCATTGAATAGCTACTGTACTTTGATGTGCAGTTAACTTCAAGTGGCCATGACACGTAAATTGGAGTAACTAGAGACTAATTTAGCCTAAAGTACACAAAAGGCTCTTTCTAAAACTGTTTTAATCACCCTTACAGCCTTGAGCATTAAAAAGAAATTAATGTTTCAAAAAATTGCACCAAAAAATAGACTGTTGAAAATAAGATTTCAAGCCAACACAATAATGACGTCATTTTCGGAACACCAGCCTCCATATACCGAACCTGGCGTACAAAATAGCCTATACATACATAAGAGACAGTAATGATTGTAATTCGCGGCATGTCTTGAATTTGAACTTTATTCTGTCTGTTTGGAGAGCGGTGTCAGTCTGTTATATTTTGGGGCTGCAGCAGGCTATTACTAATAATTACGAATACTCTTGATTCATAACCGAAGAACGAAAAAACTCGGCAGTGTACTGTTCGGTTCGGTCTGCAGTAATACGTACAGTAAGTGGACTGGCAGCAGCCAGTGAAATACTGTGCGCACTCGATCATAGGCTAGTTCCACGATTTCCACTGACACTTGCACGAAAGTAACCTAAAGTTCATATTTTGACTGCCTACATAAAACTTTCCAAGCTAAAACCCCTTTCAATTGCTCAAAAGCTTCTCATGCTCGAACTGTTGTGGTGTTGTACTTTCACCTCACCTAACAGTCTCAAATCGATACGGTTCTATGCGCCGTAACGAATTACTCACCCCATCTGTACCACTGACGTCTTATTCAGTATCGCCTTCGCCTTTCTGATTTTAAATCCAAAAAATCTCACTTTACCGACAGTCCAACATTCCTGTCCGATCAGGGAGTTGCCACTAGATGGCAACTCCCTGGCTCAGATCCACCATTCCAAAGAAAGAATTAAACTTGATTTCACATGGTACCTATTACGAAACAGTGCTGGTGATACATTGCGTAGTATCAGGTATGTTGTGTTCTGTACCCATGGAAGAAGTACTTCCATGCTGTACTGTACCTATGCTGTTGCATTGTGAATGTTTGTACATGCAGCTACTTATCATAGCACCAAGACAAAAAACCTGCGTGAAATGCATTTAATTGACTTAAACAACTGGTAAGCATGAGAAAAGGGATAAAAACTCCAAAATTTACAACTTTTCACGCAGGTTTTACATTGTATCGACCTTGGTAACCGGTACAATGGAATGCAAACACTGTATCAAATGTCCGAAGGATACCACAGCAAACAACGATCAGTTCCTAAAGTGACGTCACATGACGTAACAAGATTTGGAAATTTTCGGGAAGACTACCTTTTCAAGGCTGGAAGAGGGTGTATTTTTTCTCAATTTTCGAGCGGAAAAACAAGTTGTAAACAAACGGAATGGTTGATATTCGTTTTAGGAAACGTATTCCTAAAGATACCAAAGGGTTTAAACCATTAATTTACACGTGACATAGCCACTTTAAGTGTACATACTTCAAGCAATAGATTCAAGAACCTTTGTTGCTGTTATTGTAAAAGCCATGCAACAGAATTTGCCAGTCAAGCCTTAATCAATGATCTTTAATACTGAAATGCATACCTTTATGTAAGATACGAGGGATAGCAATTTAACAAGTTGAACCCTCCATGCACCTGTAACCAGAGTGTGGTGGTACTATAAAAGTGTACTACTTCAGTCGCAACAGAATTTATAAGCAAAGGGATTGCACAGGCCTAGATCATCAAGACAGGATTTAACATCCAAAGTCTGTGAAGGACTTCAAAAATACTTTTGCTAAGGAACTTTCAAGGAATATGACACAGGACTCAAAAAGATTAGATAACAGGATATTAAGGTGACTAAAGGTGTGTATAGCGCCATCTAGTAAAGGTAGGAATTTCATTGCCAGTGATCATTCTGCAGTATATGGGCTTTCCAAAAGTAGTGATAGGGGAGGTAAGTAGGAGCAAAATAGATTGATAAAACTGTATTCAAGCAAATGGGCTGGCTCAATTTCCTTCAGGCCATCATGTAATAATGAGAATCAATATGTGGCATAACAAGTTGGAAGTGGCACATTAACATATAGTACTTTTGAAATAAAATACTCAATGCCAATCAAGTTCAAAGTAGTAAACCAGCATCGACATATTACCTTAACAAAGTGTAAAGGACTAAGTATGTCAGCAACTTAATTGCCAAACAGCTGACTCTGTTGAACTTAGGTAACTTATGGCACCGTAATTGAGTTACAAAAAAAATGTGCACAGTTGCCGGCCAGGATGCTCTTCAACTGTGGTACTTCAACCTAGTTGGCTAATCTGGGTGGTGTCTCTTACAATAGCTTGGTGGACATCAAATTACCAGGTGGCAGGGCAAAACTATAGAACAGTACTTACAGTTCAGATCTGACGCAAAAAAAAACACAAATTATGTAAACGGCAACGTCTCGTCCGGTGGATCCAACACAAAATATTGAGGCAGTTCAATTGGATGGAATGAATTAATTTGGCTTTTCAGAACAGGATACAGTCTAGGACTTCAGCTTAAACTGATATAGATAAAACTTGTCACAATTCAGGAACAGTTAAATTTCTAAAGGCACAGCTCGGCCTTCTTTATTCTTCGGATAGAAGGCTTCTCTTTAAAATTTGATTCAGCTTGTCTGTCCTTTTTTTTGAATTTGCTCAGTTTACGGAAGCAAATGATTTAGACATTCAAATACAGTAAATTCAGGACACTGGATAAACCAGACTGTCAGAGTTCAACTCAAATTAAAGATTTGGAAAAACTTGTAACTTTAAAACTATAATCTTGGACTTTGCAAAGGACTCTCTGTGAAACAAAACTTTGCTATCTGCTATGAGAATTATTAAATTAAGGCCTAATCGGTAAGAGCAGAGGGATAGGGAGCCTCAGAGAGCGAGAGTGGATTAGAGCGTGGTTGAGAGTGGAGAGCATAGGCTGCTCCTCCATGTCTTATACTTGAAATTATCACTGCGTCACATGATCTCAGCTATCCCATAATACTTCCTTGCACTATTCTCATTGGTCTTACCCAACATACTCAATTATTCATGGACTCTCTACAGTGGTCACTTACTCAAAGTTGAATATTAATTAGTCAAAGTCCATAATCACATGACAACTTTTTTAGTGGGAAAGTTGCTAGAAACTTGGCAAACTTGCATTTTTTGACCTCAGACAACCTGTCTCCTCCAAAATAAGGAAGTACATAAAGCTAACATTCTATTTTGGTCTATTTTGGCCATACTGTGGTCAAGAGAAACATTTACTAAAACAAAGGTATACATTAGCTGTGGTCTACAGAATACACAAGAGATAAACAACATCCTGTCCATTTGTCTTTTAAGTGTTAACAGGTCCAACAGGGGGCTCATTGAACTAGAAACCCTGTTGTATGTAACTGTCAACTAATCCTTCATCAATACAAAAGAAGAGTTTAGAAGAGGAATGTCTAATCTAGGGCTTGTGGGTTAACCTGTAGGTAAACAGGTGGATGACACCATCATTCTAGGAAAAGTCAGTGACTCTGTTGGCATTCCAAGGTTACATCTCTGAGCTGAGAGGTGCTAGATAGTATCAGCTATTGTAGAGTATACAATTTACATTATATAGCACCATGGAGGGAACTGCTTAATATAACAGAGCCCTAATTTAACCATGGGGCTATGCACCCACTGCTGAAATTCAATGAGCCAATAATTTAGACCATCTTCCACAAGACCAACCAATTCTGGCAAATCACAGATAGAGCTGTTTAGGTGTTTCATGCCTCACAACAGCATAATATTGCAAGAACAAATCACTTTACTTTAAATCTTCACTGATACAATTAAAGTCCAAATGATCAACCCCATTGTGTTTAGAAGTATGTGTGGTCTTGATTGCACACATGATAAGCGTGTAGATCATATTGCTTTATGGCATTAGTTACAAGACTTATTCTGAAGTGACTAAAAGCATCCCCACCTTTTAGAAGAAGTGCTTAAGTGTGCCTATATGTTCCCTTGTAAAAACTGAGAGTTGATATGACAATTACTGTCCCATCTCCCTGGTAAAGGTCTGGTCAGACGGTTAGTACTTTTGTAGGCTTGTAACATCATAATGTTATATCACACCATAACATAAGGGAAAGTTGCTATTTGTCACATAGCAACTCCCAGAAAGACCTTTTGACAATAGGTACAGTAGAAGTGCTTGTGCAATGTATCGTGGAACGTGTGTATATAATATCTACCTCCCTTTTGTATCCCACTAAAGAAGTATTGACATGTTCTCCTGTCTGTGCTGTATGAACAAGTCAACTTTATTTACACAGTAATTTGCTAATGACATAGTGTATCATATTATCCTTTACAACTGAAGATAGGCCTGCAATGCACACACATAACTCCACACTTGGTATAAAGCAGATATGGTACCATACTTCCACTACACTGGTTACAGGACTTACGTAATGTAAACAGCTGGACTTACTGAGTAAAACCACAGAGTACATGTGTTAAATGAACGAGAGTGACAGAATATAGGTCAAAACATCTCCCACCTAAGGCCCAAAGTCAACTGTGGCAAAAAACTGTCTCCATGTAACAGAAATCTTACAGTATTTGGACAGAAAGAGATAACAAGCGCATTTAATGGAAATGACTAACATTCATGAATTATCAAACATTTCTAGGAGATATCATTATTTTACTCATTCTAGGAATTAATGCCCAAACTGGAGTGGGTGCAAGTTGCCATGAAACCTGGTAAAACACTGAGCCACAGCAACACTGGACTTGGTGACCAAAGTAAACAAAACAGTTCAATAGTCAACTGTGCACCAAAGTGTTCTCTGCTTTACACAGAAAAACGTATGTACAGAAAGAGCTTCAAAGAAGTGATGATGACACACTGGTTGCTTCCTGTCACATAAGATGACCTCAAGGGATGGAGTAGCTGAACTAGGGATGAAACGGGGAATCTGAGGGTACTTCTGTGGGCTAGTACTATGGTTTATGGATAGGTTGTCACGTGTATGAAATGGTAAATATTGATGAAATCTGCTGCGCTTTTGTATAATATGTTAAAAGTCCTTTGCTTTGTGTCACCTTTTTTCACCATTCAATATGTTTTATAAAGTAACATGACAACAAGCTCTGGTCTGCTCACTGCTCAGAATATGCAATGGAGTAGGGAAAACAAGCCAGTGAGCCACAACTAGAAAAAAGGCTGTGGCTGGCCTGACTTAAACCAATTGGTTAGAAACTGAGCCTTAAAACCTCATCTAGCTCTAACTTTATGATTACCTGTCCAACTGACTTATGCCGTGAATGCAGTGTTGGATTTTTAAAGAATTAGCAATGGTTGTCCGAAGGACTACCACACTGCAAAATTTGGCTGTCCTGCTCAAAATAAGGTAGTCCCAAGTGTAACCATTTTTGCAACCATGGAATTGATAAAGCCCTATTATCACCAGTCTTCCAAAGTGGCTTTCACTTTTTAGACAACCCCCCTCCCCCCAAAAAAACAAAAACAGATATCTACTGTATAAGAGTCTTGTGGCGTGCATTAGTGTACATAGTTAATGTTATGATGTTCGCATTGCGGGTTAATAAATTAAACATCTCTAGATTAAAAGCACTGGTGTTGCAACATCAGCACTACAAATTCTTAGCTTGCACGAAGGAATTCAGCTTCTCTACGTACAGTGCAGGCCTAGTGGCCTACTAGTGGAGTTTGTACAGGACACATATTTTGGCTTGATGGTGCTTTACACATTTCAACGATAAAGTGACTGTGTGGGAAGTTGTGGTGCACGTGCGTAATCACCGCACTTTGCTGCAAATCTTTTGATGCAATTTTTACAGTTCCTTGCATGTGCAATTCATGGAGCTGCTAAATGTAAACATCACTTTCCTCAAAAGATTTGGTTGTCCCGACGGACAACCTTACACACCTGCTTTTGCAAAACCTGGTAGTCCTGCAGAATTTCTGGTTGTCTCGGGCGACAGGACTACCCTTAAAATCAAACACTGGAATGGCTTGCTATAAAGTGAGCCAAACCAAGTCCAGTAATTTAATCTTGACCATGGCACTACTACCACCCCTTTTCACCCTTTTGTAGAGAATCACTTGTAAGCTGGCTTGAGTTGTGAGGCATTCCTACAAATTTCTTACCGAAGTCTGTGCCACCCTCAACATTTTATCACACTTCTTTTGACAATTAAAATCATGTACAAACCCAGCCCTGTATGCCATACAGCACACCCTGCATGACTGCTACGGTACAACTCTTGACCAGACTTGCCATTACAAGATATTTTTCTCACATATTTCCAAGGACAACAAATCACATCATTCCTAAAGGCAATAGCTAGTCGCCCCAAAATTTGCTTTGAAAAATCAGCAAACTCTTGCAAATCTCCTCTTATTGCATTACAAGCACCTCTGAAGACGTTTTGAACGTAACTATTACAAACAATAGGTAGAGCAAGGAGAAATTCTCCTTGAATTTCACAATTCACTTACAAAAACATTGTCACATGATCCAAATAGGCCATTCATGAACTAGAGTGATGGGGCATACTAACTCTGATTGGGGTGACTGCATTTTCCCCTATTAACAACTGTACTTCCCGAAATCCTTTTACTTTACATCAGGGTTGGGAAAGTCTGGGCAGTGAGACCATTTGATCTAAGGCAATTCAAACATGGTGGCAACAGAAGCTTTGCATGGGAGAAAGGATGCATGCCATTGAGAAGAAGTGCACTCCCACATGTAGGCCTACCTATCACAGTGTGAAACTCAGTGAGCACTGTATTAATTCCCGTAGAATTATGCCATCACCAGGGGCAGAACTCCTGTCCCTCCAAAGAGTGAACTGAAATTTGAAAGAAAGGGCAATTCTGTGAGATACTGTGAAAGAAAAATTAAGTTATTTCACATGGTTTTCTTTTAGCATGCTTGGTGCCTACTTTTCGTACATACTCGTTCATTATAACATTTAAAACAACCAATCATGGTGATACAAGTTTCTGGCCTTGCACAATGCACACCCAATGTCATTTAAAAATAGTAGGTTAACCTTCTAATGCCAACAAATACCCCACAGCCTCCATGGCTTAGATCCTTACCTGGGCTTTTCCCCTAGGCCTCACCAGGGCCTGCTTGAGGCCCCTGGAGCTGTCCCCTAAGGGAAAGCCTGTTCTGCTCTTACGTCTTCACTGGCCTACCAGTGGATTTTGACTATCAAAATGGCCCTTTAGAGGGAAAGTTTCCCCACTCATGCTTTACCCTACACTGAAGGTCTGGATATGGTACCTACTGTATAGCAAACGTTCACAAGTTCAAAGACCTCTCTATGCATTTAGCATTTGTTTTAAAATTCTGCATGCCAAACAACACCACAGAAATAACAAATTCGGGATTTGGGCATTTAAAGGGAAAATCCAGTCACCCTACCCATATCCCAGCACATTAATTCATGGATAATAAATCCTTGCTTTACCTTTTACTTGTATCAGCAGCGAGAATAGTTAAGTTCAACATCATCTTGAAAGGTACTTTGCAAGGAAACTGAAAGATTTGCAAGAGTTTGCTGATTTTTCCATGCAACGTTTGGGCGACTGCCTATTGCCTTTATAAAACCAATATGGCAACCCTCTGCAACTATCAACATCAATGAGTAGGATGATGACTCAGAGGACGTTACCCTCTTCTTCAAGTGATTTTCTCACCAGATTATTTCTTTGAATGATCCCTCTTTGAACTCTTGCCATGTATTGGTGCATTTACACTTGATCCGGATCTGATCGCCCTATGTTATCAGCATATCGAATTACGTATATGGCTTGATCCTGGTGCATTTACACTTGTCTCGTACTCTGATCCACCTCCCTGCATAATGAGTGTTTTTGCAGAAGTGACCTCCAAATAATTTACGTTGAATTACCGTTGATCTCGGGTCACCGTTGATCCGGGGAGCGTTTACACTACAAGTTTTGATCGCCTGCGCGGGGTCTGATCCTCCCCTCTTACCAGGATCAAAATAGGGCGATCAGATCCGGATCTGATCTGCGTTTACACTACAAATTTGATCTCGAGCAGTGGATCTGACCCCGCGCAGGCGATCAGATCCGGATCTAGTGTAAATGCACCTTATATCTCCCTCTGACAACTGGCTGCAGCTGGTATCACTATCCACTGATGAACACCCACAAGTGGGTCTTATGGTGTATTGTTGCCATGCTACTTTTATCAGCAAACCTTGGGGAATAAACTTATGACTTTGCCTGAAGGACAATGGTGTGTTGTTTCTATATGATTGCAACTATACTCCTTGTTGCAATCAATCACATATTTACTATAGTATCTGGTGTGTGTATGTATCTGTCTCTAGTTTTTAAAATAGTTCTTTGGGCACCTTCTGTAGTGACACACAGACATGTTTGCTTTTTATGTCTTAAACAGTACAATCTTAAAACTTGACAACTTGTGTAACAACCAACTGACAGATTTAGCCTATGTCTCTGTTATTTATCAAAGTCAGTTTATAAGTACATGGATTTAATAGTACCACTGGCTGTTTACTTTTGGTTGTAACAGTAATGCAAATACAGACAAGTGACAACAGGGCAAAGGTTTTTATAATTGCCTCTCAGTGGCTCAAACTGAAACCTCATAAAAATCTGTCTGAAAATGATCAATGTTAATACTTTAATACTTACAAGTAAACAGTAAACACACATACTTTGTACTCACACCAACTACTGCCCCACTGCAATAAATTTATGCAGAGAGAATTTTTTCTATCCTAAGTTAGAAAACATGTTTTGATGTCTGTTTTCAGCTCATCTTTCAATTGATTGCACTTTTGTTTGGTTGTTTGTTACTTTTTTCTGTGTGAAGCAAAACTGAATGCGTCTGTAGTACTAAACGCAATATTAAAGGCGATTAACTTTAATATAACCATTAGAAACAAGTTAATACCCAAACTGCATTTTAATTCACCTTGTTCAGTCCTGGCCAAGAGAAAGTTTTTTAACACAGCTAGAGGTTCATTATACTACAGTAATACAAAAATAAAACATACTTTCCATACCATTCTCAGGCCTCTATTTTAAGGATTTTTTCTGGTTGTCCTTCGGACAACCAATCAAGCATTTTTGGTTGTCCGAAGAGAAATTTGGTTGTCCGATCAAAACGCATCAAATCATCTCTTGTAGGCAGCCTTGCAGACTACACGCTTTGCACATCGCCGCCCCGGGAATTTTATTGTACATCAACGCGCCAAAATGCTAAAACCTGTACAACTATTTACTTTGGTACCTCGGGCCTTGGGATCTAGTCTTTCTGAACAAATGTTGTCCGTGTTAAGCCCCGTCTTTCATCTAATATTTATGTGACAATGTTATAATGGATAAACGTTTGATCGTGTGACCTGGTTTTTAGAAAAATTTGACCAACTCCTCACATGTATGAAGGTTTTAAAAACTTGGCTACGTGTTTCATCTGCCCAACCAACATCGTTTGAACATGCTCATGGCCAGGCGGATTATGCAGTCTTCTACTACATATGTCGTAATTGTTGTTCCAGACATTTACGATGTATCTGTGGCCAATCACAGCATTTCACCAACGATGACGTAGCACTGGTTAACTAATGGGGAGTTCAGTCTGCATCGCATGATCGCAGGGCCGGGCAATGCAGTAGATTGTATAGCATGCATGCAGCCACATATGCATGATATTACCATGGAAGTACTACCTCCGAGGTAGTACTTCCATGATATTACCGCCACACATTGTCAGCGCGACTCAACTTGAAACGTAAACATTTCGAATCGAAGTCAATGCACAAGCTGTATACGATGTGCGCCGTGCACGTGTCATTCCAAACTCACAGTAAGCTCAATGGAGATGGTACGTCTAATCAACCTAGTATGTAAAGTAAATAACGTTGCTGCAACTGTCGCAGTGCGACAGCATTATGAGCTATCTTAGTGACACTCAGATATATTTTTGTAGTAGGGTACTATTAGTTGTAGGCGGCATAATTTTGCATGTTCATATGCCTACTGAAATTCAGTGAAAGTGAAAAGATCGCCAAGCAAAAACGTTCGTAGTACGCTACCTTGGGCTGTGCTCTCAGTATAGTGAGCCTGTGGTAACGCCATTACACTATCATATACCTTTTTGGAATTCTGCGTTCAAAGCACCGTGTGATACGTACGATACAATACGTGTACGGTTACCACTGGAGAGACGATGTGTTGAGATATAGTGCATACAGGGTATGAGACATAAGTATGTAAACGATGTGTATTTATCGTACAAGCGGTACTGTACGTAGCCTAGCTATGTCAGTCACTAGGCGCGGCCTACATATGTATTGCGAACTTATATTGGGAGAGGCGATGATGCGACATTGGAATATTGTTAAGGGGTTGGACAAACAGATTAAAGAAAAAACAGTGAAGTACACAATTTGACCACTTTATTTGTTCATTAACAATCTGTCAAAACTTGGATGAGAAGAAGAAAAATCTTCTTCCCTGAAATAAATGGTTGTCCGGCGGACAACCAACCTTATAACTTTTGGTTGTCCGTCAGAAATTTTGGTCGTCACAGACGACCGGACGACCGTTAAAATCGAGCCCTGATTCTGCACATACCATTCCATACATGCTACCATATCAATCATTCTAAATAATTCAATGAAGTAATAAATAACCAGAATGCAAAACTGCATCGGTTTTGATGATTTATGTTCCATTCCAAATAATGCCATGATGTCCCATATCTTTCAGCAATATGCTACCTAAACATACTGGAAAAATACAGTTTTGTGTTCATACTTGATCTTAAAAATTCTTAGGAAATTTTCCGTTTGAACCTATGGTGACTCCAGATGACGACCTTGGGAATCTTGAGAAATTTTGCTTTTTGACCTCTGTGACCCCAGATGACCTTTCACATCCACCCAAAACAATAAGGTCTATCCTTTCACCATATGCATCCACATACTAAGTAAGAAATCTATCCAAGCTCCCTACTTGGACATATGTGTTAACAAGGTTTTCAGTATTTGACCCCAGCTGACCCCAGCTGACCTCTGACTTCCACCAAAAACAACAGGGTTCTTCCTCTCAACGTAGGGCATCTATGTACCAAGTCTGATAACTGTCAGTTTCCCTTCTTGAGATACTGTGTTAATGAGCAGTGTCACAAACTGACAAATACACACACACATTCACATACAAAACAAAACCAAAATGGGAAATTGTTGCTCTACCAATACCTCAAATGTCACTGATTACTTCAATTTGAATAACACACACACACACACTGCAAAACTTCAGACCTTGACATCAAATTCTCCAGTGCTGTATCTGAGGGTGAGCTTACATCACCCATCTGAACTTAGCCACTGTGAAGGTATGCTCAGTTGTAAATGTACCAGCCAATTCACTAAAACAATAAAACCACAACTTCAACATTTGATTCCAATTATTCAAACTCAGAAATATAAACCTTTTCCCACTACTACAGATTCAACATAGTCACTCTTTGCTGAGAAAAGGTGTGACCTTCATTTTAGAGTTTGTGGCATTCTTTGCTGAAGGGCTTTTAATCCCCAGATACCCAATCACAAAGCAAAACCCAGAACATGCCCAAAGAAGCACAGTGATTTATTGGCCATGTGAGGAATACAACAAAAAGGCACTGATTACATCCATAGCAAAAATAACAGAACCACTACCTGGAATACTTCCACTGTCAAAGGAAGTTTGTCAAGAACAACACAACTACACATACCATACCACCTTTAGAAACTTTGCCCCACCAGATTTAACAGGATGTCTATAGGGATATGCTAACTGTAAATAAGATTTAATTGACAATGGTTTGTATTGATTACTGATTAAGCAAGCAGAACTCTAAATCCTTAAACACTTCAGTCAATACCACTGTGATAGCAAACTGCAGGCAAGCTTGTACAGATCAAAGCCTCTATGAAACAAAGATAAAAAGCCCAAATATTTGTGACACCTGATTTCTTGATGGACTAAATATTGAGTGAAGTACAAGTACATATTGAGTGAAGTACATGGTGGGCCCCTGTGTACTGGATCATGACATCTTGTTTCATTAAACTTGTATCTAGTCCTAATGTTAGACCTAGGCCTTATACTACTAGGCTAGGTGTAGTCTAGGCTGCATGTGGTCCAGTTTGCATGCAGGTACCATGAGACCATAGTAAATAGACACATCCCTGGTTGGGAAACTCGGCGAACTGCACTGTCTATGCTGAGATCCTGATTTTCAGTAGTCACGTGACGCTAACCGTGCACAAGGCTGGCTGATTAGCACTCGTAGCACAAGGCGTGACATACACCACTATGGAAGTACTACCTACCTACCTCCGAAGTAGTACTTCTGTAGCACTACTTGTGAACCTTCATCAGACGGTAATTCTGATTTTTTTTTTGTAAAAGTTTGGTTTTGTTGCTTTTCAGTCTTAAAACCTCCAAACACCGAACGGTATTTGCGACTAGAGTTACCACTATAGTTAGTAGCCTACATACTACATTACCAACTTTATCGATAAAACCTCCGCAATTGTCAACAGACCAAAATAGGGAAATCAAAATTTTTCAGGGCAAAAATAGCAAGATTAGTGGAAAATTATGGAGATTGGTAGATTTTCATCTAAATGTAGCCTTATTTCCAACTCAATCGATCATACGGTCGTATACGCCGCTTTTTTCACTAAAACTTGTGTATGGATTGACTGAGCTCCCTGGTATTTCCACGTTCGTTGCAGCTGCTCGTACGCCGTATCGTATGCATATCTCATTGTCGCGAGGTGTCGGCGTGCAAACTACCGGAGTCTCCCGGTAAAACCGGGGGAGAAGTTGGCAGGTCTGTGTCAATTTGAGAACGACTCACTCTCTTCCTTAAGAGTAGAATTCAGTGCTTTTATCAAGTATATCATGATTGGGTATTTTCCCTAAAAATGTAACAGTTAACCGACTTGGTAACGTCAGACAGTGAACCGCTCAACCCTTTTACTTTCACACGTGATAGTATTTAGCTATAACGCTATACATCAATGCAAAATTGCAGAGTACGGTAGTCTAATTCTACTCAAACAAGAAACGTGGGGGTTGTGGGCCATGGTTTTCTTCGTTTATTTGAACGTTCACAAATACTACTGATTCGGAAGCTTTCTGAAACCCTTTCAACCCTTGAATCAACTTGAATTTATTTCCAAGAATGACTGAACAACACAACACTCAATGTAGCCATATCGCTACTCAATCGATCGTGTGCACGGTCAATGTCACGTGATGCACTTTTCTGCACGTCTCAACATAGCTACTCGGCTTGTACGTGGTGCGTATAGGGTGTACGTAAAGTTTCCTAACCAGGGGTGTGTCTATTAACTATGATGAGACTGAGTGATTAACTTCAGCGGTAATTTGGTATTTGGTTAATATCTGTGCATGCCTGTACTTGTATGTAATGCCCAAAGAGCAGGATATTTGTCTTTATCATTGTGCCTTTGTACTAGTCTTCTAATAATGTAGAATACTGCATGTGTGTGTGGGTGGTATATACACAGAGTATACTTCTAGTAATGTACTAGCTGCATGTGTGCAGTACTTGTATGTAGCACATACGGACGTTGGACAACATTTACTATAACGCATGTATACGGTTTTAGGGCATTACCGTTTAGCGATTAATCGCTAAACGATCGCATGTGTAATAAATGTTTAGTAGAAAACTACCAGCGATTAATTGCAAAACCAGTTTTTCCCAACGAAATAAAACCAATCTGCAGTCATTACAGAAATCAGATGTTCAGTTTATCCCGTACGAAAATGTAAGGCTGACATTGAGGTGATTCGGGCCCGACATTGAGACTGACACTGATTTTCAGCCCTGACATTTGAAATCGTGGGGCTAACTTTTCCAATGTATGGGCCGAAACAAAAGTTGGGCTCACAACAACTGTTTTGTGGGCACAACACTGAGGACAACACTGGACATGACAACAATGTCATGCCTATCAAGACACAACTTTGCAACTTCAATTTTTTCTAAAGGCTGACATGGGCACAACATTTCAACTTGAACTTTTCAAGACCCTGACATGGGCACGACATTCAGACTTAAAGTTTTTCACACCCTGTAATGGGCACAACATTCAGACTTTAAATTTTTTGTACCCTGACATGGGCACAACATTCAGACTTGAAGTTTTTCATACCCCGACATGGGCACAACATTCAGACTTAAATATTTTCACACCCTGACATGGGCACACCTTTCAGACTTAAACTTTTTCATACCCTTTCATGTGCATAACATTTCAACTTAAATGTTTTTATGGGCACAATAATTAAAGACAAACCCTTTTATATATGCTGACATTGACTCAAATTTAAACTTTAAAGGGGAAATGAAGTCACTTCGAACTGAGTATACCCCAGTATCCTAATTCATGTATGAGTCATTTAAGTCATACCATGAATTTTTTAACTGAATTTGTAGTTTATGCGAATCAACTCCTTTCTTTCTGTGAGAATGCCAAGTTTATGTTTTGAAACATTATGAATGATAGTTTAATATTTTATAATAGAGATAAGGCTATATCTGTAACAGTAATTCCTCTGTCAAAGTATTAGTTTGGGGCTACTACTTATTCCCTTCTCTTCCTGGTCCAGGTATCAACATGGTATTTTCTAATCCAAGTCTATCGTGTCAATTATGACACAGCTGACATTAAGCAAGCACTAACTTCCAGACTCAAATGCATGGATAAAGCTTCACATAGGCTTCATTCTATTACTTAAATCATTTAAATTTGTGATTTAAGCTTACAACTGAAGTAGAATGGATTTAGACATCTTGTTCTTTGTAATTGAGACAAGTTTGTTAAACTATACAGAGCTGTATACTGCAGTGCAATATTTGAACTACTTAACAGAATGAGGCAATAGTACTGTAAGTTTGCAAACAAACCCAAATTTGAAACTCATATGTATGATATGAGACTTGAACTTTTTGGAGCAAACTTTTTATGTCATTTTTTATCACAGTGATGTGCGAATTCGGAAATTTTATTGCTCTACTTTCATGATTAGCCAATATTACCCCCTCCCCCCCCCCCATTTCACATCTTTTGTTTCCCTCACACACTTTCCTACTCACCCCATCACTGAATTCCTCAACATACAACTTATCTCGAACCCTTTTCAGTTTAGTAAAGAAAAGATCACCCTGAAAGTCAAGGAAAATCACTGAATCTGTACCGTGAAGAGCTCAAAACTTGGATAATGTAGGCCTTACCTGCTTTATAGTGCAGTTAACACTACCAATCATAGAGTACTGTGAGCTGACCTTACATTCAGGTAAATGCCCTCAGTATTTCAGCTTAACATATTAGGCAGTATGAAGTACTGTGGGCTGTTTCAGCTTGAACTACCGCCTCTTTGCCTATAACCATGGAAACAAAGGCAAATTGTACTGACCTTTTGCCCCCTTCACTGGCCGTTGTGTATTGCGTGATGATAAAGATGCACTTTGATTGGTTCTTTTGCCTGTCCTTGCAAGGTAAAAGCTGAAACAGCCAATTTTGAACTAAAACTGCACAGACAACACTCAGCCTGCAAACACTGTGCATGGGACCACTGCAACTTGGAACTTTTGTGGTGAGTTATTTGGTCATTTGTCTACTATATTTGCAATGTGGTTAAAATTCATGTTGGAAATCTTCCAAAACAAAAATCAGCAAAGGTCTACCAATTCTTTAACTTTCATTTCTTGGTGAAAGAAAGTTACAAGGGCTGGTAGAATGAGGTCTTGAACTGGAATAGGCCACTGTAGCCTTTTATAATGTACTGTATAGTACTGAAGCATAAACTGCACCACAGTAGCTGGCTTCAATTTCAAGTAGTGCTGCAGTAGTCCATGTATGCATGACTACTATACTGTATGTACTATATTAAAGTGGTTTAGTAGTTCCAAGATATTGTGTCAAGTAATATCTTCATGTAGTTAATACTGAAATAGTTGTGAGATTCTGTTTTCATTTGTGTTGATTCAAGAGTATGCAACTGGCTGTTCAACATTATACCGGAATCATTTAACCCAAATCAAATTAGTGGCTGGCAAACATCCTGTACCAAATATAGCCCTATGCAATAAGAGGTGGTGGGTACGAGTAGCAGGAGCAGCTGCCCCCCCCCCCCTGAAATTTTCAAAGCCATAAATTTTTATCCCATGGATGTGTGTTAATTCTGAGTATCTTAAAATATAAATATTTTTTAGATGCAAACATCTTCCACATACATGGCACAGAAAGTGCCATTTCTGGTAATATTCATGGGGCAGGTACATATAGCAAAGAAGGGGGGAGGGGTGGTAGGCAAAGGGGGAACCAACACCTTTAGGATATTTTTTTTATTTTCTCTATTAACAACTGTCATATCACTATGAATGTCTAAAAAAGAAATCTTTTCTACGTGCTTGCAGGGACCGCAGAGCCAATTTTGAAGTGGGGGGTGGGAGGGGGCTAATCACGTTAATTCTCAATATCTTAAAATATATATCGTTTAGATGCGAAAAATCATCATACAAGGCACAGAAAGTGCCATTTCTGGTAATATACATGGGACAGGTACATAGGAGGAGGGTGGTACAAAGGGGGAACCCCCACCTTCAGGATATTTTTCTTATTTTCTCTATTAACAACTGTAACATAGCTATGAATGTCTAAATAAGAAATCATTTCTACATGCTTACAGGGACCGCGGAGCCATTTTGAAGTGGGGGTGGGGGTTGAGGGGTCTCATCTAGGCAGTCCAGTATGTTGAACAAAAAAAATTAAAGCCTTTTATGGGGGTCCAAAATGCCCAAGGCAGAAAAAGCGCAGGGGCCAAATCCCCTGTAACCCCCCTCCCCCCATCTCCGCGGTCCCCGGCTTATTCATGTGCACACATTCTAGGTCAGGCTAGTTTAAGTTTTCCCATCATTCTTATATCCTTTAATGTAATTTGGGAACAGTCATTGTTGGTAAGCCCCGGGAGCCCTAACCATAATCCAGCTTCTTTCCTTCCTCCTTGCAAGCCCTCTACATCATCAGTCCTGGCTAGCTCTTGGTCAGTTGGAAAAAGGCTTAATATCACTGAAAAAATATCAAATTGTAACTGTTTTAGTCAGTGTTTAGTTCCAATGCAATGTCATTTGAGGAAGCTTAAATGGGCCATTCTCTAATGCCCACAATTTAGTGAATGCCCCATAGCTTCTAAGAGCTTGTCCCCCTGAAAGCCTGCCAGGCATTGCCCTTGGACCCTAACAGAGGTCTTGAGGTAGTCCTCTGGACCTCACACCATTGAAGAGAGCACTTCACACTCCTATGGTGTCTTTGCATGGGAGGGCCATTTTGCTATCTCAACCTGAATTCGCCTGATTTTACACCCCCACTACAAACTTCCTGTGTATGGCCATGGTACCAAATGGAGAAAAAGTAAATTAAGGACATGCAGTGAGTAAATACTGAACCCTAGCTTTGGTTCCAACTACTGGGTAAACATCTTCCATGTGTTTAACATATCTTTTGAATATTAAAGCTGTTAAAGCTTAAGTTTCTCATTTGAAAACTCCAACTGAACATGTTAAAGATTCATTACACCAATTGATGGGTGCTGTATCCAATTTCCTTTTTTCACAGTTTGCATCCTAAGCTTCCCTCAACCTCAGGATTGGTCACAATGTCATCTCCATCATCTAACTTGTTATCACCATCAGTCTTTGTCAGCCATGTCAGAATCAGCCTCATTGTCAGCTCCATGCTCTCCCTCACTGTTTAGGACCTAAGTCGGCCTCAACATCAGGATCAGCCTCACCATCAGCTCCACAACCTCCCTCACTGCTTAAGACCTGAGTTGGCCTCAACTTCAGAATCAGCCTCCTTGTTGGCTCCATAATCTCCCTTACTGTTTAGGACCTGAGTCAGCCTCAACTTCAGGATCAGCCTCCTTGTCCACTCTACAATCTCCTTCACTCTGTATGACCCGAGTCAGCCTCAACTTCAGAACTGGCCTCATTTTCAGCTCCACAACCTCCCTAACTGTTTAGGATCTGAGTCAGCCTCAAATTCAGAATTGGCCTCATTGTCAGCTCCATAATCTAACTAGTTATGTAAGGGCCTGAGTCAGCCTTAAAATATCAGAATCAGCCTCACTTTAACTCCACATGGATTTGTCAGAATCAGCCTCATCGTCGGCCCAAGAGTCAGGCCTGTTTTCCTGTGATGTCAGGGCAGGGTCGTACTCACTTAAATATGTACAGTAGCTTCTAGATTTAGCCTTGACTTTATGTTGTGCCCAAGTCGTACTCTGGTGTTGTGCTCTTGTCGGGCCCAAAATGTTGTGCCCAAAATTGTCATGCCCTAATATTGGCTTCGATGTGAGGCCCTGTCATGGCTGAATGTTGTGCCAAAATGTTGTGCTCATTAAAATATTTAGCCTCTAGATTCAGCCCCGACATTTATGTTGTGCCTAAGTCATGCTCTGGTGTTGTGCTCTTGTCGGACCCAAAATGTTGTGCCCCAATGTCGTGCCCCAATGTCGGGCTTCAATGTTGGGCCCTGTCGTGGCTGAATGTCTTACCGAAATGTTGTGCTCATTTAAATATTTGGCCTCTGAATTAAGCCCCGACATTGAGCACGACATTGGGCACAATTCGGGCCCCGAATAAGGCCCTGGATGTCGGGGCCGAATCGGGCCATACAATTTCGTGAGGGAACTCATTTTGAAAAAGTGAAATACATAATTGTACAAATGGCACACACATAAACATACGACATCAAAGTTGAGCTTCTATGAGGATCCGTGTTTGAGGTTCATGGGAACTACGTCCCCCGGACGTCACTAACGCAATTTTACATATCATGCTCAAGGGCATGTTTAAAGTCTCTATGTTGATCACAGATACTTTCGAATGATTTAAACGATCACAACAAAATTTTGCAATTAAACGTTTAGTAATTTTGCTAAATGTTCACAGCCCTAATACGGTTGGCCATCCACATATATGCACAATCATGACAATGATAAATAAAAACATCCTGCTCTGTGGGCAGTACAAGCAAGTACAGGCATGTGCAGATCCCATCAGTATGTGCAAAACCAAATACCAACAATATACAGTAAAACCCCGTTTATCCGAAACCCCGTTTATCCGAACTAGCTGTCAGATTTAACAACAATAATAGTCAACACAATTACAGTAGTATACACCAAGTTTTGAGTGCTTTACATGGCAAAATTCAACGTAAATTTGTGAAGAAATGCACTAATTTTTCTTGGGACTTTAAAAGTAATGGAAAGATGTCACGATGGCTAAAACAGCCGACATGTGGACATAGAAAACAATCTGTTATCTCTTTGTCAAATTTGGAAGAAATATCGTACGTATTTGCTTTGAAATTCTTGTTAGGAGCCATGAGTCGGTATAGGCTGGATATCCTCTCATATAAAAATACGTTAGGCTAGCGTAAGTCTTAGTTTCACTAAATCTGAAAAGTTAGTAACGTAGCGAGCTTCATACCTAAAAATAATGAAAGTAGACCTTACAAAAACATTGCGAACTGCTGTCTGAGAATCTCCTACACATGTGTCTCTAACATTTTTTGAAATTTTTGCAGAATTTATACTCTAGATACCTCTCCAGATCGTTACAGCTTTTCTTCAGCACACATTCATTTAGTGTGTAGGGGAAGCATTGGTCATTCAGACGAGCGAAGGCTCAAATTTTTGGAATTAAATCTCTCTGTTTTAGACGTCTTAAAATTTATTTGTCATATCATCGGTCACAAAAAATAGTAACGAAATATTTTGGGGGATTTTGTCTGCAATTTTAAACCTTTTCGAAATTATTTTGGAAATATGTTGACACACCGTCTTATATGGACCCAGTGTACCATACTAAAGGCAAAAACTTGGAACCCCGTTTATCCGAACTTTTTCGTTATCCGAACAACCTTCGGCCCCGATGTGTTCGGATAAACAGGGTTTTACTGATACTAGCTGACAAATACCTGGTATTACCAGGAATTTTTGCAGAACCATTGACTGTACTATCAAACATTAACATGCACTACCCTAGCCTACGAAGCTATTCGGCTGAGCCAATATATCTGGCTTTTGGGCAGCCTGTCCTGCGTGAGGCTTTAATTGTTGCCCGATGCTGATTTGCCTTCCTTTTTGAAGGCCTGTGAGGTCAACCATGACAAACTTTAATACAACTTTTGAACAGAAAAATTAATCACAAATAAATTCATTTAAGGCTTTTCAGTTTCCTGCAAACCAGTTTTACAGCTGGCCAAAATCGGACTCTTAGGGAAAAGCAGTTTTAAGACATAAGCTTATTCTGGAACTTATTTACAGGCAATCACCCATGTACACTGTACATGCTAGACATATCATGTAAGTTGGCTGAGAATGCTGGGTAGCGAAAAAAAATTATAACTGTAATCAATGTTCAAAGTTTTTGCCATCATTGTAAATAAACATATTATCAGCTTGGGACATAGATTTACTGCCAATCACCCCGACTTTAACCAACTGGTTAGAAACTGAGCAGTAAAACCTCACCTAAATCTAACTCTACTGCCAATCACGTTTCCGAGTGCTACCCAAGGACTGGGGTACGCTTGAATCTTTATGTAAATTGACCACACGGGCAAGTTGTGACTCCTAACTCAAAAAAAAAAATTAATTTTTGTCTGCCTTGCTTGAAGTGCAAGTGAAAAAGTGCCAGGGCAAGTGAATTTCAGAGGTGGCTAGCCCACAAGTGAATTTGGGAGTTAATGTAAAGCCCTTCTGCTCTATCATTTTGACCTCAACTAGGGGCGCGAGTACCTAAATTTATGGTAAGTTTGTAACCCTGTGGTTTTTTTGGACCCTTATTGAAAAAAAATAATTTTCAATAAAAAAATAGCCATATCCCATTTGATTTAAAAGAAACCAACACAAAATGTCAGGATATATGTCAGAGAACCTCTGCTTTGTGCAGTTGTACAGGGGGTATGACTGTAGGGCACAACCAAAATTCCTCTCACAGGGGCAATTAGTGTTACAGGTATTGGATGAAAACCCCCAAATTCAAGATATTTACTTCAAATCGGAATCATATCAGAAATCCTTACAATGTGTTCTACCTTTTCAAAAAACTAGCAAGATTATACAAAAACATCACAAACACTACCTAGCTTGAAAAGAAGATGATTTTCTGCAACATCTGAGGGCTCGGCAGTGTTCCTTAGAAAAGCATGACAGCACAATAAAATCACCTTCTCAGCCTTGTGCCAGTCGTTTCTTATGTCTTGAATGTACTATGTATGTACACATAATATATTCACGAGAAAGAAACGACTGGCGCAAGGCTAACAAGTTGATTTTATTGTGCAATCATCTTTTTCTAACAAACACTTCCGAGCACTCAGACGTTGCAGAAATTTGTCTTACTTTCAAGCTAGGTAGTGTTATTTTGTGATTTTCTTTCATAAACTAACTAGTTTTGTGAAAAGGAAGAAAATATTGGAAGGATTTCCAATATGATTCTGATTTGTAGTAAATATCATGAATTTTCTGTTTTTTGTCCTATACCTGTAACACTAATTGCCCCAGGGTTTTCCCTGGGCCTTTTGAACGTCGCGGCCCGCGACGTTCAAACTTCAAAAACAGGAAGACCGCGACGTTCAAAAAACAGCCGTGATGTTCAAAAATTCCACCGGTAACCCTGAAAAAATGTTACTTAAACTTTGTCAGCGATCGCCTTTTTGTTAATACAATGTGCAGTGAAACCACAAACTTATTTCCGAAACCTTGTCACGGCAAAATTACCAGCCATGTAGTACTACCTTCGCGGTAGTACTTTCGTGCTCATACGTACCCACAGTCATACACGCAAGTCTCAAGATGCAAACAGAAAGCTAAGCGTTCGGTATGTATGCATGCCACACACGTACACGGAGTTCAGCAAGCCTCTTTCCGTTCACACGTTGCGTGCTCGTCGGACAATCTATATTGGCTGCACTCGTATTACCACATGTAAACATTTCGAGGTCGGAATATGCAGAGTGAGCTTGGATGGACACCGGCGAGATTCGCCTTCCAACTACACAAACCTGGTGAACAATTGAACACCTCAGCCAGCTGACCCGCCCAACACTTTGAAAATCCCGCATTTCATATCTTCATGGTCACAAAAAAATAAAGTCCCGCCTCGGAATGCAACTCCAGACTTAAAGCAGCATTAACAATCTACTCTCACTCAGCTGCACTGCCAACCTTGCACACCTATCACGTTGACTGTCGTGACATCGCTAAACCTTTGTACCAGGTATTGAATATGTACCCTGAGTTTGAATTTACATGTCATTATTTGGTAATGATTATGTACATTCCAATGTGAAGAGTCGAGTAAACTGTACGGTGCGACGCAACCACAGGTATTATAATTCTGTGGACGCAACTTGCAAAGACAAAACCAAATGCCCGTTTCGCAGGTTATAGGAGGGGCTTGTGTCTCAGAATTTTCGACCCAACGAACGAATGAAATATCAGCATTTGACCGACTATATTATTGATAACATGTCCTTTGTAAAAATACGTAGCTAACTTTTCATTATCGGGGCCGCCAAACAATCTACTCAACTTACGCATCTTGCTGGTTTCAAATCTTCACAATATGAACACATTTTTTGTGCAGAAACTAGTGTTTGCACCGGGTAGAAAATTCGTACCCGGGTACCCAAAACGCATTACCCGTCGGGTGGTACCGTACCCGACCGTAAACCTTGGAGTGCAACATCTAGCCTAAGTTTAGTGCATGGTATGCACATACAATTCAAGACTCCACCCATCGGCCCCTTATCTCTGGTCGGATTGATCTGTTGAAAACAATACCTCATATTTTCTATATCTACAATGTGCCGTTGGATCTTAACATTGTGAGTTTAGAAATCAGACGGGAATTAATAATTTGACCATATTTTAGTGCCGTTAGTACAAATTTTAAACAATTCCTATCATTACCATCTGTGGCTTTGTGTCCAAGTGTGCCGTAACGTGTGCGTCGGAATCAAAAAATTACATCCAGTTTGTCACTGCAATTTCTGTACTGTGATGTACCTCAACCATGTGTTCAAATTTCTCGTAAACTGCTTTCTTGTTACTCTTATGAAAAATCCACCTTCGTGATAATGACAGTAAAAATCTTTCTAATGCATCTCCTAGCCGAGATTTCACCCGCACAGCACCGTTAAAAATGTACGGTAAGATACGGCAGACATCGTGTACATACGAACGTTCGTTCGTTCGCAGCCTGGGTGCTCTCTCTGTTCGACATATTGTGAGCGCATGACTTTGGCACGTTCCATTTTTCGCAAATGGGGGGTACGTAAAATACTGGGAAAATATTTTGCTCTTTTTTGCCATATATTTAGGAAACTTTGTACGTAAAACTTTTGCAAGTAATTTGAATAGCTATAAAAAATTACGAGCAATATAAAGATAGGAATCATTTTGGTATGTGAGGTAGTACCAGGATAAAAGTAGCAGGAAAGAAGATTTTTTTCGTGCACACAGCGCAAAATACACCTTAAAAGATATTGTACGATTTTAAATCTGATGGAGTGAATTTTGCTTCAGAAAAAAGCCACCAAAAATACAAAGTTTTGGCGATTGATTCGAGTCAAAAGAATATTATTGTCGTTGAAATAAGTGCATACCTTATGTAGACATAACTGTATCCCAAAATTTACTTCTTTAGATCATGAAATTATGTCATGTTAATTTTAGTGATAACTTGACAAGTATGAAATCTAGCAACATCAAAAGTCGAGCCACGTGCCGTATATCCATTTGGGTGTGTGTTTATACGGCAAAGATACGTGTAAAATTTCTAGTAGGACTTCTGGGCCTTAGTTTTGGAACGTTAACCATCCACACACACTGCGTGCAAATATTTCTGAGCTGTCTTTCGACGTTCATTTCTAGAGTTAGGCTAGGTTATCATACAGTATAGTAGGCCTATGTTGTTTCGTTATCTGGCGGCTTGATGTTAGAAACACACATCGCGGGGCTTGTTTCTGGGGAAAAATGCAATTTAAAAAAAACATGGTATGAAACAGACAAAAGCAACTCCATTTCAACATAATCGTGAATGAGATGAGGGTAAATACATTTTGTTAGTTGCAATAACCATGCTATTTCGCGAAGATCAAAAGGGAAAGGCTGAACAACGGTAACCCGGGTAGTAAAGTACTGTGTGCTCTCTGATGTACCTGAACTGTGCTGCATTAGAAATTGCGGTAACTACTAACAATAGCCAATGATCGCTATCATTTGGAGAGGTTAAAATATTATTTCGTGAGCACCAATGGTGAATATTTTGGTGGAAACTTTAAGAAATTCTGTTGACTGATTCACCTCAAAAGTGCCACTATTTTGCATTTAGACACTTCTAAAATTCAAAAAATTATACCCCACCCCCAGGCCGGCAATCCACCGTTGGACGCGGCAGAGCTGCGAGGTTCAGTTCTACACCCAGGGAAAACCCTGTGCCCTATGGTTTGAATTTCGGTTGTGCCCTCTATCCATGTTTTCTTCAAAGCAGATGCAGGTTGGCACAATTGCAGAATACCCCACAAGAATGAAGGGGTGTGTACAAAACTAAGACCATACCAGGTACAAAACTATAAGACCCTACCAGGTACAAAACTAAGACCCCACTAGGTACAAAACTAAGACCCCACTAGGTACAAAACTAAGACCCTACCAGGTACAAAACTAAGACCCTACCAGGTACAAAACTAAGACCCTACCAGGTACAAAACTAAGACCCTACCAGGTACAAAACTAAGACCCTACCAGGTACAAAACTAAGACCCTACCAGGTACAAAACTAAGACCCTACCAGGTACAAAACTAAGACCCTACCAGGTACAAAACTAAGACCTAAATTAAATCAAATATGAGGATTTCTCTGAAGAACAGGCCACATAACAATTGTTAACAATTCCTTTATAACCAACAACTCAGTCTCACAATATAAGTTAAAGAAAATTTCACCCAAAATGTTTACTTCAATTAGCCAAAGGGTATAGCTATAGGCCAGACTAGTAATACCCTGTAAAATTATTGCAGCCCCCCATCGTATGTGTGCCCCCACCCCCTCCAACACATGAAGCCATAAAGGAGAGGTCCTGTACCATTCCAGTATTTGTACAGGAGGTATGTGTATTGATCATTAAAATTTACTCTTAATACATATATTGCAATTGCTTATAAAGTAAAGCCTAACGGGTGATCTCTAAGCCCGACCCCATTGCCATTATGTACCATTGGTAGGCCTACTTCTATTTTACTTGGACCCTGATTTCAGTTACAAGATTCCTAACGAAAAAATCGGGTCCGGCCGGATAGTTCGTACTGTCCGGTAAAATCCGGTCCGGCCGGATCTTAAAATTCCAGATCCGGTACATCCCTACCTAGCAGGGTCTTGGTTTTGTACCTGGTAGGGTCTTAGTTTTGTACCTGGTAGGGTCTTAGTTTTGTACCTGGTAGGGTCTTAGTTTTGTACCTAGTAGGGTCTTAGTTTTGTACCTACTGTAGTGGGGTCTTAGTTTTGTACCTGGTAGGGTCTTATAGTTTTGTACCTGGTAGGGTCTTAGTTTTGTACCTGGTAGGGTCTTAGTTTTGTACCTGGTAGGATCTTAGTTTTGTACCTAGTAGGGTCTTAGTTTTGTACCTACTGTAGTGGGGTCTTAGTTTTGTACCTGGTAGGGTCTTAGTTTTGTACCTAGTAGGGTCTTAGTTTTGTACCTGGTAGGGTCTTAGTTTTGTACCTGGTAGGGTCTTAGTTTTGTACCTGGTAGGGTCTTAGTTTTGTACCTGGTAGGGTCTTGGGTCTTAGGTCTTAGTTTTGTACACACCCAGAATGAAGCTGTTTTTCTGGGGCTATGCAGTGACTGCATATAGGCCTACCTGTAGCCTCTTTAGACTGGAAAGTTTGCCTTGTGCGTGCAAGATTTGGCTGGCGCAGCTTGCTGCGCTGTTTGGTACCTGGCCCCGCAAAAAAATTTGCTGGTCATAGACCTGGCTACACATGCAATGCAAATTGGCCACGGCCGTGATGCTACGAGGCAAAAAAAAAATGGCATACCTGAAAGCTAAATCTGGTGCCTAGGCCTGGGTGGGTACTGCACAAATAATCACCATCTTTCATAGCAGACAACACCCCTGGACCCAGGGTTTTCACTCAGCATTTTTTTAGGAGTCAAAGACCCTTCAAAATAAATTTACATGAGTAAAATTTAAAAGAGAAGGGGTCAAAATAAATTTGAGTTCAATACAACAAACTTTATTCCTGTTTTCTGTTTATTTTCTATATTTGTGATGCTTTTCCACAATCTTTTCTTGTAAGACATGGTATTCAATCTGTGGACAATCAATATTGGAACTGGATACTGCTTCATTTTGTGAATTAATTTGCACAATGAATGTATTGGCAAAACTGTCATCATTACTGATTGTTGGGGCAAAAAAGCTGGGCGTCAGTTTGACCCCAGAGGTTTTGTGTCTGTGCGTCAAAATGAAAGGTTGTGCGTCATTGACCTGGGTGCCCAAGTCAGTGAAATCCCTAACTTACTGGACCCCAGTGGGATTTCACCCCTGCACCCAAGTGGGGCCTTTAGGCGGGTCCCTGCACCCTACACCCCAGCCCAAATTGTTCGTTGGCGCAAAATTTGTAACAATTAAATTCCACGTGCAACTAACAAACTAGGCCCTAGGCTAGGCCCAGATTGCATAGTTTGTTAATTGCGCACGATATGTAATTGTAAAGTTCCAAAATTGCGCGCTAATGCCGCTACAAACTGAATACACACAATACATTTAACTATATGTGTATGTATACATATACGCATATGCATACTATATTTATGAATTCTAGGCTACATACTATATGTACGTACAGTATACTGTACTTACGTACGCTACACTTATACATATCATACTACTGCCAAAATTTATGTACATTTTTCCTATTTGGCAGGAAATAATCATATTTTGTGTGGTACTCAGTGGGAATTAAGTGGAGGCACATTACAACACAAAACTGCATGGCTGCCGTGTGTGTATTGGAAAAGGTTAGTTTGCATTGCACAGTACGCCGACAGACCGAGGTACTGTAACCGTTTCGCACCACTATGCCAGGATGGAGTCTTGCTCTGCGCGCACACCAAACTGAATTATTGCGCGCCAAATTCGTGGTAAAATCAGTATGTAAATTGAAAATGCGCGCGGAAGTTCTTCCGCGCGACTGACAAATTATGCAGTCTGGGGCTAGGCCTTTGCAATCTGGTGTGGCCTAGGCCTAAGTGGGTAGCCTACTGCACAAATATCGGGGACGCACGCAAATATGTGAACAAGGTAAGGCCTAGGCCTATGCCAGACTGGAAAGCTTTGAGTGGTGTGCAGGGGATTTTGAAATTGCGAAGACAATTGTGCTGCTGGTACTATCTGCCACCAGCAGCAGGATATAAATCCCCTGTGCGGGGCACACTTTCCAATCTGGGGCCTAGGCCTTGGCCTATAGGCTATACTAAGACTTAAGGCATGCCATCAGCACTAACTCTAAGTCTAACAGGTAATGACTAAGAATTACCTTAGTAAGCGCCCAACAGTAACAGTAACACACTAGGCTAGCCTACACAGTGACAGCAGATAGCCTAGCCTTGGCTACCTGCAGTAACTTAGGCCTAGCCTAGGCTAGGAGCCCAGGCCTAGGCCTAACGTTAGGGCCTAGGCCTACCTGTTAAGGCCTACCTGTTAAGCTTGATGAATCAATCGAGCCGCTGTAAACTGGTTCCGTCTTCGAAAATGTCAAGTCCAGCACTGTCATTAACTCACGGAACACCATATACATCAGCATACATGCAAGATCCACACATTGCGTAGTTGTTCGTTGGCTATGGTTGTGTAATACTTAGTCCTGGTTATCGAGATTCGATGTAGGTCTAGGCCTAGCGTGCTCGTGCCATTGAACTTACTAGGCCTGTAACTGATAAGTGAATCGCAAAATCATGCATGCAACGTATTATTCGTAGTGCAATGCAGCACGGCAAGAGTGTACTAGGCCGTATTAGCATGCACAGTGTGTACATAAATGTACCTGATCGACTGCAAGTTAAGTACGCGCCAGATTTTGAGAAGACTGCGGAGCAGACTTTGTAGCGCAGTACTAATCGATGGCGCTCTCTCAGAAATCTTAATACACCCTAGCTATACACTATTGCAGCGCTTCTCAACCTTTTTTTAACTCAAGGACCACTTTCACTCTCAGAATTTTTCTGAGGCCCACCTTACAAAAAGTTTATTCCTTTTTCTTATTTTTTTATTTTTTATGGCGGATCTCGTTGACAGCTTCGCGGCCCACCAGTGGGCTGTGGCCCACCGGTTGAGAAGCCCTGCACTGTGTATCGTACTGAACTACCTTATCGATCAGGTGTGACCAACCTTTTTTTGACCCAAGATCTACTTTTTAAGTAGCCAACCTCCCGAGATCTGCCAGTCCAGTATCAACATCGAAAACCCACACACACAACCCGTAGTTTGTTCCTTATTTCCTACACCCGTCGCGGTCGACTTGAGAGATCAGGCCGCGGTCTACCGCGCGAACGACTGGTTGGGCACTCCTGATGTGCACATATATCGTACTGTACTGCCATATAGCAATTTGACATTTTTGGCTGATTGAATGCACAATAGCCTGATAATACGGAAGCCGAGAACATCGCGGTGGTGTGAAATCGGACATGCCCGTTTTCCCCACCCCTTTCTTCGGTAAACATGGGAAGGAGAAATCAAGACACGATTTCTCCTTATACCATTATCCACCGATAATGTGGATTGGAGAAACGAAAGTTAGTGAGGGGTACTTCAAGAAAGGTCCATTACACAGTGTCTATTTTCGAACACCCTGTCCATAAATGGACGGACTCGCACATTACACGGATCGACGCTATATAATTTTGGTTATATTATTACCAACGTGGGATGATCCCATCGTGTATGGTTGGCCGGGGTGGACATAAGACGGACTGAATTCAACGCGTAGAAAAGCACACTAAGGCATGCCAAAGGTAACTTATTGGTGTTCATTTGGAAGATTGCATGCATGATTTTCTTCTAAACCATAATATTACTGAAGCAGAGGATATAGTTTAGAATTACCATAATCAAATCACTTTAGCCCAAAGGCTATACGCAGAAGAAACATGTGTTATGTGGAATTCAGGAGTTAAAAGCTGCACGTTGCAATATGCCTGTACAGAGTAAGACAATTATGACGATGGGCTGGACTGTAGGTACGTAGCTGCAATGAAATTTTTAGGGGGGACTAGGTATCAGATGGGGGTCTTGGGTATTGATAGCCGTCCTTAAATCTTATATATTTTATTAGGACACAAAATTTGGGGCGGTAGCAAACATCTGGGGGCAGGCTCGCTCCCCTGTATCTATAAGCACCTGCAAAATTAGCTAGGGGTAGAAACGAGTAGTGTCTCCCATCATGGGCGTCAATCCTGGGGGGACGGGAGACAAGTTTCCCCCACATTTCGATGGGTGGGGGACACAATATTAAATCCCCCCCCCCCCCACACACACACATTTGCGTAAAAGAGTAGTGTCGTGGCTCTGTTTGACTGGCTTTTTGAGTGGCATGTAGGTTTGTTGGGCAATTGTTAAGTGTCTCTATGCAGATCTCTGAATGCAGATTTCGTCAGGGAAATCTTATTTAATGACAAAATTTCGGCGCCCTTCGCGGGCATGCGTCACGGTTTGCACTCCTCATGACTAAGGTAATTATACATGGAACTATTCTGATCACAACCCTCTCCGAAAACAAACATACATCTCCAAACATCTGAAGGGGCCTTGCATCAATATGGGATCATTCAATCAGTGGCGTACGCAGAGGGGAGGGCCATTTTGCCATTCCCCCTCACTGATTCGGATTTTTTTAAGTTCCTAAAACTACCTAAATATTTTAACACAAATTTACTTCAAAAAGGTAGCATATTTGGCGCCAGATTGCATGTAAGGACACCAAATTTTTCAAAGTTTTTCAAAGGGGAGGGGACACCCCATTGGGCTATGCCCCTCTCACTGATGCCTATTTTTTAGTCCCTAAAAATACGTAAATTTTTCAACACAAATTTTACTTCAATAGGTAGCATATTTGGCACCAGATTGCATGTAAGGACACCTAATTTTTCAAAAAACCCCTCCCCTTAGACCCCTCCCCCAGGCCGGCGGTCACAACATAGTGCATGCCCCCCCCCCCCTTGAGAGAAATCCTGGGTACGCTACTGCATTCAGTTAGATTTGTAGCATAATGTGAAAGGTTGAAAGTACGTTGTTGCCGTTAAACATTTCTCAAAAATTTTTACCGAGCGCTTCGCCTAAGCCATTATCTGTATAGATGGTGATTGTTAATACACTTACGACTTAAAAGCATTCTGAAAACGCCCTTGCTAGTCCTTCACACCTTTGCTATACTACTATCAGCTCCAAAAATATCCCAAAGATAGCACCATTTTGCATCTAAGCAACCTTAAAGTAAAAATTTCTCAAAGGGGAGGGGCGTCCCCCTCCCCTTAGACCCCTCCCCCAGTATGACACCTTTATATTGTGACAAAGGAGGGATACCCACTGCTGTATAAAAACGCAGGGGGCATAACAAAGGTGCAATTTACGCGACGCCAGTGCAGTTAGTAAAAACATCCAGCCAGTCGGAAAAATTAGAATTCACTAAATTATGGACATTTTCCAGCCATATACAATCAGCTCAAAAAAATATCCCAAAGATAGCAGCGTTTTACACCTAAGCAGCCTTAAATTAACAAAAATTTCTCAAAGGGGAGGGGGAGCCCCTCCCCTTAGACCCATTTATGTAGTGAAAAAGGAAGGATCCCCACTGCTGTATACAAAACGCAGAGTGCATAAACAAAGTGCAATTTACACGTCTCCACTCAGTTGGAAAAACATCCAGCAAGTCGGAATTTGGGACCTTCACACCCCCTAACATATCACCCTAGTAACGGGCCTGGTCGGGTCTATAATCTCCGACAATGACCCACGCTGCAAAGCGTGGTTTCAGCTATTTTGGGACATGGTTGAAATAACATCTTGAAGTAATTCCGTGGACTCCGTGTATTTCACCTGGCAGATCATCTATGATGGTCATGTTAAGTTTGAAATGATAATTCTTATTAGAATAGGGCGTCAGTCATCAGAAGGGGGTGGGGGAGGAGGAGGAAAGGGCCTATAGGAAGACACCCCCTCTTCAAACCAAAGGGACTGGTTTGTGCTTAGTCATGTTTGTCCCCCGCCCCCCCCCCCCATCACATTTGAATACGGATTGACGCCCCTGTCTCCCATCAACGTGTAATAAACGAACATATACTTGACGGAAACATAGGAGTAGGAAGCTGTTTTAGTTGGGGTAAAACATTGTTTCGAAACGCTTTCGAAGTATCTGGTGAACGTGTATAAGGAGCGGAGTTTTCCCTTCCCTTTTGCAAATTTTTTAGTTATATGAGGTTCCTTAGATGCAATTTGATGAGACATATTGTTCCAATTTCAAGAAAACTTACTGCAAAATATTGACATTTTCACAGAGGAAAGAAATAAGGGGGTTTCCTCCTGGAACTTTGGGGGGCATACTTTCCACTATGTTTTAACTAAGACTAAAGGCCTTTAGCCCCTCAACCCCCTTCCCTCCCCCGAACTAACGGGGACTTGTCCGGGGGTCGGGGAAACGCTTAGATAAGGAGTCTTAGGGCTCGCTTTGAAGCCTCTGGAGGGATCCAGGAGCAACATTCCGATAAGGCCCACAGCAGGGGCGTAGCTTGGATGAAATTTTTAGGGGGCCTAGGTATCAAATGGGGGTCACGGCATTGACCACCTTCCTTAATTCTTTTTTTTTTTTTTTTATTTGCTCTTTTTAGCTCTTGACATTGAAAATATGAACAGTGAAATAAAACAATGAGATACATTAACTTTAAAAATTAATACTAAATAATCTCAATTAGAAGTGAAATAAATTAAACCAGGGGAGCCAGTATTTCTCCCAGTAACCGTCTCGTAAGTTCTTTTGTGAAATATACTTTTGCAAAGTAATATACTGTTCTAAGAAAATTAAGGAACCCTTGACCGTGGGGATAGTCTTTACCTTCTTACAACCAAAAATATACCTCTTAAGTAAAATAAGAATTAAATTTACTTCACGAGCACAATTTTCCCCAAACAAAACAACTGAAACATCCTTTAAATTTATGTGAAAGCCTGCCCTCTTAAAAACATATTGATAATATTTCCAGATTCTTTGTGAGAAATTACAGTGGAAGAACAAATGCTGAATTGATTCGGTACAAATTAAACAAAAAGTGCACAAATTAGAGGAGACTACTTTAACAGTATAAAGATAATTATTTGTCGGAATAATTCTATGCAACAATTGATACTGAAACCATCGAAGCGATACATCATTGGAACATGAGAATGGAATGGAACAATATAACACCCACGAATCACTTGTAATATGCAAAGTCTCGTTCCATTTTAAAAGAGACTTACTCTGAAGAAAAACATTTTTAGCCATTTTGATACGGAGTGACTTACATGTAAAATATCCATCAGACAATAACATATTATACCAACAATTAATAGGATTACACAAGCACTGATCAATGTTGTCGATGACCTTATTCCAACTAACTTTGATTGCATTAAGCACACCGTGGTACTCCAAAATGTGAGTAGCTAACGAAAACTTTTGTCTTACTTGATCCAGTTGGAGAAAGGTACCATCATCATCAAACAGGTCATTAATAAAATAAATTCCACACCGTATCCAATGACGGTAAGCAATTGGCTTGTTATCAACTTGGATCGTACTATTATTCCAGATAGGTTGACAAAGAAAAAAAGAATTCTTACAGCTAAGATCACGATTACAGTTGGACAAGTAAAGGTATGTAGCATAAAATACATCCCGCCAGAAATAGTTGGTGACTTGTAAGCTAGCAAGCTTAATAAAATAGTCACCGTTAGTTGCAAATTCATCAGAGTTAATACAATATCTTTTTAAAACTTCCGTAAAGAGACTACCGGTATGATTCTTCAGGAAACGTGCGAAGTATGAAATTTTCAACGCAGAACAATACATCGAGAAATCGATCATCCCCAGCCCCCCGTTCGAGTAAGTTTGAATAATTTCATTTCGACTGACCTTATCTGGCTTATTATTCCAAATAAATCTAAAAACGTAACTTTTTACTTTGGAAATAAAGTTGTTTGTTGGATTGGGGAGTGAGGAAAGGTAGTAATTAAATTGTGGTAAAATAAGTGACTTAACAATAGTGATCCTCCCAAGAACAGTAAGATTCCTTTTGGTCCAGGTATCAGAAATAGCTTCCATTTTTGAAAATGCTTTTGCGTAATTTTTTTTCAGTAATCGTTGAGACGTCAGAGTTAAAAATAATACCGAGTAAAACGCCAACAACCCATGGAATCCCATGCAAACACCCAAAATCTACTACTGAACCTATCAAAGACCCAAGGGCAACCAGAAAGCATTTACTTTGATTCATATAGAGGCCAGACATCGAGGCAAAATTATTTAATAACCTAGTCAGACAACGAAAAGAGACTTCACCTGGCTTAATTAAAAAAGTAGTGTCGTCAGCGTACTGGACTAATTTACACTGGCGATCTCCAATAATAATACCCTGGATATTATTGTCATTACGGACTGACACATTTAATAACTCTGAACAAAGGATGAAAAGATATGGAGATAAAGGATCACCTTGTCTACAACCTCTCTCTAAAGAAAAACTTTTAGAAATAAATCCATTTACAAGAACAGAAGAAGTAGCTCCTTTATAAAAAGTGTCAAGCCATTGAATAATTGAGGATCCAAAATTATAAAGTTGAAGGACATTTCTAATAAAACGTAACGAAATACTATCGAACGCTTTCTCAAAATCAATGGAAAAAAGAACACCAGGTAGTTGATCTTCCTGTAAACAAAGCATGACATCGTAAATTGTCCTAATACTATCCCCAATATATCTGCCTTTAATAAAACCACTTTGTTCAACTGAGATTAAGTTTGAAATGACAGTTTTAATGCGATTTGCAATACATGTTGAGGCAATTTTATAAGACACATTAAGAAGAGAGATCGGTCTCCAATTTTTTAAAAAATTTCTTGGCTTATCCCCTTTGGGGATTAATGAAACGACACCATGCCTCTGAGTAACAGACAATTGCTTCTCATTGTAACCATAATTTAAAGATCTTATCAGGAAGTGACAAATATCTTTCCAGAAAAACTTATAAAACTCCACAGTAAAACCATCTGTACCCGGTGATTTGTTATTTTTCATTTTTCGTAAAGCACCATAAACTTCATTATACTGTAATGGCCCTTCTAAATTAGCGGACTCACTAAGAGATAAACGATTCAAACAGTTCCAATAACCATCACATTGATTCAAGTCAGAGAGATGAGAATCATTTGAACTGTAAAGTTTCTTGTAAAAATTGTAAGTTTCCTCCTGGATACCATCCTGGTCGAAAATTTGTTCATTATCATCATTTGTAAGGTGACAGATAAGTTTACTAACATGATTACGCTTCTCTAAATTAAGAAAGAATTTTGAAGGTTTTTCCCCTTCATCAACCCATTCTACCCGAGATCTAATAAAGCTTCCTTTCAACTTTTTCTCTCTTAAATGCTGCAACTCTTTTTCCAAGGAGTCACAGTACTCTCTCAAGTAAATATTGTCTGAGTATATACTATGGATACGATCGATTTCATTTAGAAGATAAACTTCCCTTTTAATTTCACTCTTCTTCTTAAAAGAGGAGTAAGAAATAGTTTTCCCTCTTATATTCATAAGAAGAGTTTCAAAAAAAAGTTGGTCGTTTATATTAAAGTCTACCATATTTCTAGGTATACTAAGCAGTTTATCAATATTATACGGCAAACAAGCATACTCAGTAATAGTTTCATCAATGACATTCTTTACAATTTTTTGGTAAGCCTCATCCTCAAGTAAGGAATTATTAAATTTCCAAAAACCTTTGCCAGTAACCATCTGACCTAACCTGAAGGATGAATTTATCATAGAGTGGTCACTCCTGTACCCTGGAGTGATTGTAGCAGTAGTGACTGTGTTCAAAAGTCCAGATGAAACCATGCTCTGTTTTAGCGGGTTTTTCTGCCGCCAAGTAAAACGTTTTGTAACGGGATTAAAAACACGCCATACATCAAACAAATCGAGGTTCTTCATTGGTTTAAGAACAACCTGTCTGGACTTCGGGTTATTGGTATGCAGATAATTGAGGCTATCCATATCAGTATCAAGTACAACATTCCAGTCGCCAACTACTATACAATGAGGGGTATTGAAGTCCTCGATTATGTTTTGTACCTCGTTGAAGAATGCAGGTGTGTCAGTATTAGGACCGTAAAGAACTACAAGCGTGACCTCATATTGACACGTTTGAAAAGCAACAGCAATTAAATTACCATCAGAATTTGTAATGAATTCGCCTAACTGTTACGTAAAAATTGTCATTGAAAAGTATGGCAACACCCCTGGAGTTATTCGTCCCTGGTGCAATGAAACAATTCCCACCCCACTCCGTGGAAATCGTAGCTATCATGTTGGAATCCCAATGCACATCTTGAAGGCAGTATATATGACTGCCTCTAACTTTTAAATAATCAAATACATCTTTTCTTTTATCTGCACTGTGAAGTCCCCTACAATTCAAGGAGGAAAATTTATTTCACTCGGCATTTCAACATTACATTTTTGTCACTCACTGTAATTAGTAAAGAATTATTTCTTTGCGATGAATAATGACAAGAGCTTTTTAACAAAAAGACAAAAACACAAATAACACGAAAAAACAAAAGATAACAAAAAATCGCAAAAAGCTTACTTTTCAAGCAAAATAACGACATGGGTAAGACATCAGAAAGACAGTGTCCCGTTGATATAAAACATCCTATAGTTTCGAATTAATTTGTCAACTTTTTAGCAGTGCCATCTTTGTTAACTATTATGAGAGATGCCGGAACTGACCAGGGAATGAAGGCGTAGCTGACCTCAGCCCTCTGACGTATTTCAGGGAGTTTCTTCCTTAAAATTTTGCGGGCTTCCCGAACGGTAACGGAGACGTCATCGCTTACAAAAATATTTGCTCCTCGATAGAGGTTCCCTTTCAATTTCTTTCCTGCTGCCTTTAAAACTTTTTCTCGGTCACTAAATCGTAAGACTAAAGGCCTTTAGCCCCTCAACCCCCTTCCCTCCCCCGAACTAACGGGGACTTGTCCGGGGGTCGGGGAAACGCTTAGATAAGGAGTCTTAGGGCTCGCTTTGAAGCCTCTGGAGGGATCCAGGAGCAACATTCCGATAAGGCCCACAGCAGGGGCGTAGCTTGGATGAAATTTTTAGGGGGCCTAGGTATCAAATGGGGGTCACGGCATTGACCACCTTCCTTAATTCTTACACATTTTGTTAGGACACAAAAAATTTTGGAGCCTAGCAAACATCTGGGGGCCGGGTCAGGCCCGACAGGCCCCCCGTACCAACACGCCTGGCCCAGAGGATAAAGCCCTCTTCAAATGACATTAGAAGAGCACTAAATAGACCTGAGGTTACAATGTGATAATTCGTTATAGAAGTCGGACTAACGGCGGATAAATTTGATAAGGTAGAACTTGCTACCATCTGGCGAGGCCAGGGATTAGTAAGGAGGAGGGGGAGGGGACCAAAGGGAATTTGTTCAACGTTCGAAGCTAGGGAGGAGAGGAAGGGAACAAGCCCTGAAGCCGAGGGTAGAGGAAGCAAGCCCCCTGGAAAAAATTTCGCCCTGTCAGATCAAAAAGTAACCGTTGCCTTAAAGCATTTTAGTGTGGTCTCGACTCCCACCCCACCCCCGTGAAAAAAGTATTTCTCCCCCTGGAAGCTTTTCGCACCTTCAGTACCTTGTCTGGCTTCGGGCCTGGGAGGGTCAGTGTCTTGTACACATGGGAGCACGGGGGATTATGGCTGGGTTTAGGTATGTCGTTTGCTTGGTAGCCTCACTTGTGTGCAAAGGTCCAAGCAGGTTTACTAGTTGGGCCAAGCACGCAGTGGAGTCCCCACATTTTCGAAGAGGGGGCACTAGGGTTCAAGAGTTCCTCAAAACGGACACCCCAAAATGAAGGACCGAGCTCCTCTGGAGGCCTCGTAGTGACGGGCAGTGCTCCCCTGTAGGCGTTGGGCCCGGGGCCCCACTGTAAGGCCCCTAGTGGGTCCAGGGACAATGCTCAATTGGGGGTCCAAGGAACGGAGACCCCGAGGCTCTAAGGTATTAATAAATTGTTATCATTCGATTAAAGCATTTGATTATCTCCAAAGTGGCATTTCTATGTTTACAAAATGGAATCATCTGGCCTTTTTGTTAGTCTAATAACACAAAAGACATAATGATGGGGAAGGGTTTAGTGGAGACGACGGATCATGTTAAGGTTTTCCAGGCCCGCAGCTAGGTGGGGGCCACGTACGCATCACTGTGCCCCACAAGGAAAATCGATCGAAAATAAAATTTTACTACCTGTAAACGGTGGCCCTGGTATGACTCCAGGAGAGATTTTCCCCAAAAATAATCCCAAAGGGCGTTTAATAATGAACGTATTTGTTTTCTGTAACATTTTTCTTTCTAAACTTACAAAATGTCTGCCAGGCTACACGCGCTTTCATCTTCAGTTACATTTTGCTACAGGGACGCCGCCAGGATTTGGTGATGGGGGGGGGGGGGGGGGGGGGGAGAACAGATGACGTCGAAATGCCACCTCAGTCCCCCCCCCCCCAGTCTGCGTAAATTGTAACTTTTTGGGTGCCCCTGCGATTGTATACAGCAGTGTGGAATCCTTTTTGTCACTACATAAAGATGCCGTTCTGGGGGAGGGGTTTAAGGTGAGGGGTCACCCTCCCATTTGAATTTTTTTGTTAATTTAAGGTTGCCTAGATGCAAAATGGTGCTATCTTAGGGGTATTTTTTGAACTGATCATATCTGGCTGGAACAGGCGCGTAGCCAAGGGGAGGGGAAGGGGGAAGCCGCCCCCCCTTGAGCAAAATTTTGGTATTTTTTGTTATTTTATTACAATATTACTAGTGTTTTCCCTATTTATTTGCGGCAAATAGGCTTGGGAAGTGCCATTTCCAACGATCTGGGAGGCATTTTGGACCAAGATTTTCTCGCGCTCCACGCCAACCGGTTGACGCTGAGCACTGGCAGCCAGGCGCGGATCCAGAAATTTTGAGGGGGGGGGCCCAAGATGGAAAACCTCATGTGCACCGAAGGTGCACCACGAGCGCGAAGCGCGAGTCCCTACGCGTGGGGTCCAGGGGCTCGCGTTAGGGCCCCTGGCGGGGTCCAGGGGCGGAGCCCCGGTGGGGGTCCAGGGGGCGAAGCCCCCGGAAGCTCTCGCAGTATTGCATTTTAAGAGCACAGAAATCGGCTCCAGTTCTTATGTCAGTGAGATTTTATACCTTTTCATGTTGCATGGAATTTGATGTGTATGGCTCAGTTTAAGTTACTATATGTACCTGCAGAAGTTACGGAGAATCTAAGTTATCTTAAAACTTACACGGCAACATTATGAGCCCGTGTAGGTAACTTGAAATGATTTTTGCCATAATGAGTGTTTTATTTTCGTTATACGGTATTCGGGTATAGGACGTCAGATGAAAAAATTGCGCGCGAAGCGCGACGAAAATTTGAATTTACATTTAAAACCATTGCTATGATTAACGGTGTCAATTCCCTTTATGTGTGTCTATCAATTAGAAGGTGGGTTCGATACTAAGTTTTCAGTTCTCATAAGAAGAGGAGGGTGAAAAAATGAATATCAGTTGTTTTACATCCTTACAATGCTGACTCTGAAATCACGTTTATGCACACGAATATTTGGCTTATGGTAGAACCCCACCGATGAGTAATGCGAATATGTTTGGGACCTTATTGATAGTAAAAGGAGCAATTCAAGGCTAACAGTGCGCAGATCAAGCAAAAAATCAAGAAATATTGAGAAGACTGCAAAAATCGTGAAAGATTTCAAATGATTTTTGGTAAAAAGTGATAAAAATAAATCCATCACTCAATAAAAACGTACCTCTCTCTCCGTGAGGGTAAACAATTGCGCGCGAAGCGCGCCGAAAATTTTCGGTATAGAGCCTCCCGGGAGCTCTGCATTAATTGTACACTGAAAAGGGGGACCAACAGGACTCTCACAACCTTACATCCATATGGGAGGAGAGATGATATATCACCTTCTTTATGGACTTCTGAAGGGTATACCCTTCAGAAATCTATGACCGTATGGTGGCCCGGCGGGAGTTGGTGATTGGGTGGAACCGCAGATAACTGCTAAACCGCGTGCCTTTTTAGGCAGTGGGATTTTGTATACGCTACATAGATACAAGAGTAGGGAGAGCCTTAGTTTTCTTATTAGTACATGAGAGTGCAATCCCTAGCAAGGAGTTTACCCTCCCCTTTGAGAAATTTTTGTTAATTTTAGGGGCCTTCTATGCCAAATAATGGTGGTATCGTTTAGGGGTCCATCACTTCTAAAGTGATTGTATTGTTTAGAAAATCGTACATCCAATTTAGTGAATTCTAACCTTCCTGGTTCAGTGTCGGGTTTTGAACAAAGTGTGCGAGCTATTTAGAGACGGTTAAACCGTATTGTATTGTTCTTCAAAACCTCCTTAATTGCTTAAAAAGTCCCCTCCAGGAAAATTTGGGCGCAGGATCCATCTCCAAAAGTGTGATGTGTCGGCGGTTGGGGGGGGGGGGATCTTCCCACATTTGTCGAATCCGCCGTCCCCTGGCGGCGATGTGCGCAAAGAGAAGCAGTGCCGTGTGGTAGCCAGGAAATTTGCGTCACGGGAAGGCCATAAGTTTTGGTGATACTTCGGCATGGGGGAGGGGTCCCTAAGGGAAATTTTTCTAGCAAACTGAATGCCCTAACAGAATGCGATTTGGCTTTTTGCAACATACAAGTGTAACGATTTTTAGGTTATTTTTGCCTTCTAATAATTTCGTCTTTTTTTCCTAGGCATAAATTGCAGTCTGTTTCCATCATTTTTGAAAAAGTGAGCGCTGGACTTTTTGCATCGATGTTCCCCCCCTTCCAAAAAAGTGGAGGGGGACGGGTCACCCATCCGTTCCCTTCCCATGATTTCACAAAGCCCATGGGAAACACTGCGTAACCAGCCGCACTCTCTATACCCTGCCTGGAGTCCACCAGATACATGTCTTGGACTATAATAAAATTTTTCCCTTTCACATTTTAAAAGCGATCATCCACAGGTGACAGAGAACAAGTATATGAAGCCCCCCCGGGACGCGTCTAAATTAGTTATAAAAACATATACA
>JAIZAY010000765.1:0-31164 GCA_029531755.1 Holothuria leucospilota | reverse complement strand
TCGTCGTCTGTGGAGAGGGGCAGTGAGAGTGAATTCCTCGTCCCATTTGAAATTTGAATTATTCCGCCTCTCCCAAAGGTGAATTCTCGTTGCTATGAATTTTTTATGTAGCAAAAACTGTTAGTCACCGATATTTTTTTGTTCCGCGTGGCTTACGTGCCTGATATAGGGTCCAAGTCAGATGCTAATTGGTTTGGTGTGGCTGCAGCAGGCGCGTAGCCAAGGGGGGAAAGGGAGGCAGCCTCCCCCTCCCCGCTTGAGCATATTTTTGGTATTTTTGGGTATTTTTTGGAATGTTTTATTTTTACAAAAGTTGCTAGTGTTTCCCCTATTTATATGAGGTAAATAGGCCTGAAAAGTGCCCATTTTCCAGCGATCTGGGAGACATTTGGGGCCCAAATTTTCTTGCGCAAAAAAAAACACCCTCGCGCCAAACCATGGTAGCGCGGGGCGCTGGAGAATCTGTCTATGGGCTTTCGCCCCCCTTCCTTGACAAATTCCTGGCTACGCCCCTGTGCTAGCTGCAGACCAACCAACCCTGGCAACCCTGACCCATGCATAGCCTAAAGATAGGCCCAATTGGTATGCGGGGGGGGGGAGGGGGGCTGGTCGCACTGTAGTAGGACCGAAATGAAACCTAAGGTCTGAAGTGCTAGAAAGGGAAAAAAGGCAACGTATTTTAGGGGCGGTTGGGTACTTTCCTTTTTTAAAGGGATCTGCAGATGTTTGGGTATAAGTCATTTTTTACCTCTTAGAAGCTTCTAAAAAAATTTCTACAGTTTTCTTACAGTATGAGAAACCGTTTTTCCCTGACTGCCAATCGCTCCTCTTTCATGGCCATTGACCTGCGGATTTTTTTCTTTCCTTTTTAATTTCTTTTTTTTTTTTTTTGATGAAGGGAAGATTTGACCTAGCTGATGGTCACTGTGCCTCTACCACTTGAAAAGCCAATCCCACATAGATCCAGATCGAAGCAGGATGTATAACTGGATAACCCGTACGGTCCATACCACAACAGTGGTTTCCACTCTTCCCGAAATTACACAAAACGAAATTCGGGAAAAGTTCCGGGTGCTCCTTCGGGAATTAAAAATATCGGGAAGGGGGATAATTTCGGTAAATTTCAGGAAGTCTGGAAATGGCGTATGGAAATGACGTATGGCTTTACAGGGTGAAATCCTGGATCAGCCATTAAAGTAGCATAAAAGAAGAGTTATCGAAAATATCAGGAAATACCAAACCGATTTCAGGAAATTTCAGATTCCATTTTTAGGAAAATGAATTTAAGAGTGTGGAAACACTGTACCCAGCAATTTGTTTGTTCAAGTAAAATCATAGCTGCATACACACTGTATATTTTAGCTCAGCCGGGGGGGGGGGGGGGGTGGGAGTGGGGGGGGGGGGGGGGGAGGGGGGGGTGGGGGGGGGGGGGGTGGGGGGGAGGTAGGGGGAGGGGGGGGGGGGGGTGGGGTGGGGGGTGGTAAGGGGGGGGGAGGGGGGCGAGACCGGGTGGTGAGGGGGTGAGGGGGGGGGGGGGTGGGGGGGGGGGGGGGGGGGGGGGGGGGGGGGGGGGGGGGGGGGGGGGGGGGGGGGGCTCGTACCAGTGGGATTCCATCTTTGATTGGATCCACCCAACAGTCCCATGACTGTTCGCAACCTTGGTGTTTACTCTGTGGTGCAAAAATCCTACTTTTATGGCAAAAATTATCTGTTGTAGCAGTTTTGTTATAAACATTAGAGCAAGGCGGGGGCACCCCTGGGTGTCCATATAGACAAACCATAACGTGAATAGCCCCGCGGCGTGAGACAGAACCAGCCAGAATAAGATTTAGGCCAAATTTCTTTACATCTGAGTGTTATGGTGTATAAAAGAGTGTATAAAATGTTGCACTTTTGGACCTTAAGTGCAATAATTTATAGCTAGCTTGGTAACTTAGTGTCATGGTTCTCGGGTGAGATCGATGTTGGGACGTACTTCACCTGCATGAGCATGGCGTTTAGATATAAAAGTTTTCAATATTTTGATGGCGGCCCAAACCATGACGAGCCCTTGAAAGTTCTTTGCGGTCTCCATGAAAGCATGGGGGCTTGGTCCGGTCAAGCAGACCATTGGATATCCAGACTGTTGCCATTAGGGAAGTGACTTGAGGAACGTAGCCAGACAAGATACTGAATATGAGAAGGGGAATGAGGGCAAGGCAGCTTCCTTTTAATTTATAGAAACCTTCATCAAAGTTTTCAAAAAGATATGGTGTGCGCAAATGCACTGAAGTCTAGTATCTTTATATAGTAGTATTAGGGGAACATTTCAACCAAATAAATTTTGTGTTCAGACCACAATGTTAAGTAGGAATCTGCAGAGGGCAAACATCTGGGTGCCCCCTTGATGGCCTTATGGGCACGGTAAAATGTGGTGGATTTAGCCCATGTGGGTTTCCCATGAAGATTTAGCCACGGCAACCCTTGTGGATACTTACCCACTGAAATATATACCATAAACCCGCATGGTACGTTAAATGTTTCATTTCCATCCTGTATGAGGCTCATACAAAATCCCATCATGCGCTATGAAATTGTAGGCCACCGTTTGGGGGCATCCCACGAGAAGCAAAAAAAAAATAGTATCCGAAAATGAACAAAGGTTCGCAAGACCGAAAATGAGAAGGGTTCGCGAGACCGAAAACGAGAAAAGTCCCGTGGAGTGAGCTGGAACCGAAACGAGAAAATGCCCGAAGACCGAAAATAAGAAAAGTCCGTAATATGGAGGGGCGAGACCGAAATGACAAAGGGTCCGCGAGACCGCGGACAGAAGTGTCAGTCCGCCCGCACTGCTGGCGCTCATCAGGAAACGCTTGAAGTTAATGCTGGCTAACTGAGAGATGTACCCTGTAGTATTTACATTTTGCAAACTAGTGGCGTTGTCTTGAAGACGCAACCACCCTTCTGGTATGTATTGACACTTTCCGGTCTCGCGAGCGATCTTTAATTTCGGGTCTCGTGAACCCCTATTTCATTTTGCGGTCTCCGGTACGGAAAAAGAGGGGTGCCAACAGGACCCTATTTCATTTTCAGTCTCTCGAAAATAGGAGTTGGTTTGACCCTATTTTATTTTCGGATTCATCTCGTGAATCTTCGGTCTAGTGGGGAGAGCTGTAACCCCTTGAAGAACCCCCAAATCACCTCCTTCCGGGCTAAAAGGTAAAACACAATATTGAAAGCTCAATTATAGTCAAATGACAGTGGTGATGTGGTCTAAGCCCCTTCCTACAAACACCACCCCCGAAAAAGTTTCTCAGATTATCGCTATATAGCGGTCCCACAAATAGACAAGAGCTGCTCTCCTCGTACTGTGGGTAACTTCCTACTAGCCTAGTCATAGAAGGGGACAACGTCTTTTTCGCTATGGCACATCATTGCTCCTTCGTCTCTATATTCCGAAAAGTCCACATTGAGGCTAGTTGTTCGAGAAAAGGTTATGTTTAGAACAAGCCATTATCCTAACATTGTCCTTCATGCACATGGAGGGTGCATTCGGAATATAGATACGTCGAACATACGAGACATCGGAACCTAAAGGTGTAACCTCAGAGAAGCCATAGTAGTATCGTTTTCCCCAAGGTCAACATGATCTTTCATTGGTATGATCCGAAGGATGTTTTCTAGACCAATGCAAAAGGCTTTTTTTCTGATAAGTTTCATGCTTTGTTTCAAGCTCAACTGATTATCTCCGGGGGACTGCCACTTTTTCCTGACACTACACAAATCCGCTCCTCCTTCACCATGGAGCAGGGAGTGTCTTCCAGCTCCATCTCGGGCATGGCACGGAGTATCATTCCGATCAATGTCAAGAGATTTCATTATTTGATTCATGCTACTGGTATCACTTCCAAAGGAAAATGAGGTAAATTCGGCATGCTGGTAAAGTGAATGTTGCGTTAATAAATACAAAAAAAATATGTGAAAAGAAAATGTGAAAACTGAAGCAAATCAAATGAGACCGTACTGTGAGTTGAATTTATTTGCGTTCAAAATCATACGTGTTTGGCCGGCTACAACAGTGCCGACGAAAAGATCACGTTATATATAAGAGGAAATTTTAACGATGTTTGGACTCTGCTGGCGCGGAACCTGCATCATAGACATAACGGACATCGTGAACAATGCAGAACTGCTAATGAGGAACTCTGAAATAACAGTTTACATAAAACGGCTGCTCGCCAAGCTCCCACCCATCTATTGTTCCGTGAATCGGTGTATCCGAGAAATACAAGCAAGTCGCGGAAGTCGAATAAAAGTCAGTGGCAATAGCGATTCAGAGTTAAGCTTAGTAGCAATCAGCAAGTATTCTCGAGGGCAATAAAATTAAAAACATTTGGTGATAGAACCTATTATGTTTTAGTGCCCCTAAGGCATGAATGTTCTTCCCATGGGGTGGTGCAGCTACAGACAAAATCTGATAGTTAAGAAATTATGACCTTATTTAAATCTGCACTGACACCTTCTTTATTTGAAGAAGTTTTACTCAAACTTTTAAGTTTTTGACTGTTAGTTTTATTATTCTTTCTTATTTCTCAAGTTTCTTTGACTTTTTGATTCCTTGCCGTAGGCAGGCAAGGAATCTATGCGATGGTGATGTCGTGTGTGTGTATGTGTGTGTGTGTGTGTGTGTGCGTATGTGTGTATGTGTGTTTGTGACGCTGCTTGTAATCGGGATATCTCAAGATAGGAATGACCGACACTTTTCATATTTGGTATACATACAATTGTCATGTTGAGAGAAAGAACCATATTGTTTTTGGGGGGGGGGGGGGGAGGAGGTCGAAGGTCATCGAGGTCACCTAGGTCAAAAAAGCAAAAACCGAAAACCTTGTAATCGCGTTATCTTGAGATAGGTATGTACCGACACTTTTCATATTTGGTATTTAGATTTGTCATGTTGATTAGGAGAGAGGAGGAACCCTATTGTTTTTGGTAGAGGTCAAAGGTCATCTGATGTCACCATAGGTTTAAAACTTGGGGGGCGAAAACCTCATAGAATGCCATTGTAATCGCGCTATCGCTCGAGATAGCGATGACAACACTTTTCATATTTGGTATATTAGATTTTGTCGTTGTTGAGAGGAAGAACCCTATTGTTTTTGGTGAAGGTCCAAAGGTCCTTTGAGGTCACCGGTAGTAAAAAAGCCGAAAAGCTCGTAATTCGCGATATCTCAAGATAGGAATGATGGACACTTTTCATATTTGATATATAGGTTTTGTCATCTTGAGAGAAAGAAAATCCTTTTTGTTCGGTGGAGGTCAAGGTCATTTGAGGTCACCAGAGGTGACAGACCGAAAACCTTGAAATCACGATATTTCAAGATAAGTGGGCCTGTATGGATTTGTCGTGTTGAGAGGAAGAACCCGATTATTTTTGGTAGAGGTCAAAGGTCATCTGAAGGTCACCAGAGGTCATAAACAAAAAACCTTGTAATCGGGATATCTCGAGATAGGGATGACGAACATTTTCATATTTGGTATGTAGATTTGTCATGTTGAGAGGAAGAAGCCCTGTTGTTTTTGGTGAAGGTCAAAGGTCACTGGGTCACCGGGGAGAGGGGGGGGGAGAGAGAGAGTTAAAAGGCTTACCGTAAAGCTTGGTTAATCACGATATCTCAAGATAGTAAAAAGAATGACAGACACTTTTCATATTTGGTATATAGACTTTGGTTATGTTTTAGTTGAGAGAAAGAATCCTATTGTCTTTGGTGGAGGTCAAAGGTCATTTGAGGTAACTATAGGTCAAAGACCGAAAACCTTGAAATGCGCCATAATGTTAAGATGGGAATAGCCTATATAGATTTGTCATGTTTGAGAGGAAGAATCCTATTGTTTTCGGTAGGAGGTCAAAGTCATCTGAGGTCACCAGAGGTTAAGCTGCAAAAACCCTTGTAAATGGCTTGTAAACAATATCTCCCAGATAGCAATGACTGACACTTTTTCTTATTGGTACATAGATTTTGTCAATGCTGACAGGAGAAGCCTTTTGTTTTTGGTGAAGGTCAAAGGTCATGTGAGGTCACTGGAGGTAAAAAGCTGAAAAGCTCATAATCATGATATCTCAAGATAGGAATGACCGAACGCAACTGAAGGGGATAAAGGACAAAAAGGGATGTGCACTTTTCATATTTGGTATATAGATTTGGTCATGATGTAAGGAAGAACCCTATTGTTTTTTGGTGGTGGAGGTCAAAGGTCACTTGCTTGGGTTACCAAAGGTCAAAAAAGCAAAATTTCCGTTAAAGAAAAGAAAAAATCCCAAGAATTCCCAAGATTGTAATCTGGCATCCTGGGGTCAAAAGCAACAATTTTCCCAAGAATTCCCAAGATTGTTATGTGGGGTCACCAGAGGTGAAAAGCAAAATTCCCAAGATTGTTTATATGGGGTCACCAGAGGTCAAAAGCAAAATATCCAAGAATTCCCAGATTGTAATCTGGCGTCACTGGGGTCAAAAATCAACATTTCCCAAGAATTCCCAAGATCATCTGGGAGTTATCAGAGGCCAAAAAGCAATTGTGCAGAAAAAGAAAAATTTCCCAAGAATATCCCAAGGTTGTTATATGTGGTCACCAGATGGTCAAAAAAGCAAAATATCCCAAGATCATAATATGGGTCACCAGAGTCAAAAGTGAAATTGTTCCCAAAATCCCCAAGATAGTCATCAGGAGTCACCAGAGGTCAAACAGCAAAATATCCCAAGTATTCCTAAGATCGTCATCTAGGGTCACCAGAGGTCAAAAAGCAAAATTTTCCAAGAATTTTCAAGATCCAAGATCCATTGGAGTTGAATCCCTTTCAAGACACTTCAGATTTTTCTGTTTTTGTATATATTTGGTGGGGTTCAAAAGGTCATGTGAGGTCAGCAGAGGTCATATTGTTAAAACATAAAATGATGTAGTCAAGAAAGATTAATTTGAGGGATAAACCTCAGTGCAACAAAGCATCCCCATTCGGCAAGGAATCACTAAGCCTTTGGGCTTTCTGGTTATTTAAACACAATCTTTTGGTTGCTATCTGTGTGAAACATGTTGAGATGTTTTACTTACATAATGGTGCTGTAATGTACTACACAAGAGTTAGATAAAATTTAACGACACACCAACACGAACGTGTTATATAGCGTCAACCAGATAAATACGGTTCAAGTTCGGTTTCATATATTGTTCAAATACAGTGCAAAGTTTCTCCCCTTTAGTCGCCTCCTTACGACAAGGCGAGGAATACCGTGGGCATATTCCTAGCAACCCCCAGGCTCACAGGGGGCATACTACACAAGAGAGAACAAAGTAGTATGAGAAGTAACTTGGAATGCAAGAGATGCTTGCAATTTTGTATCATTATATTTTTCAAAAGTAAAAAAGTAAATACAATTTTCGTTACCTTATTTGATTTACTAAAATTCAAAAAGACAAAAGAAACAAATTATCTTTATCTTCTTCCGTGGCAAGATTTTTGGTCAGAACAAATCCTGGGTCTAGTAGGAAGGCCCCACCCCAACCATGTTGTACCCTTGATTGTTTGACTTTGTGTACTGCTCAGGGAGTAACAGTAGTTGGTGTCAGTGGTAGTGATACTTAGTCAATGGCTACAGTCCTTAAGTTGTAAACACTCATCCCCCACTCCAAAATAAAAAAGGAACTGAGGATACATGTCCCATGCACCTTTAAGAAATAAGTACAAATAAACATAAATCTATACATAACAATTACAGGGAAAAGTGACAAAAGGAGAGCCTACTATACATGTGTTTTTACTTTGCAGTTGAATGAATTTTAGTTCCCCCCTGCCCCAAATGCTGTTCAGGGGGAGAGACTCACATATCCAAACCTGTATTCTGGCTGTGTAAGTGGGGAGGATAACTATATAGTAAGAGGGTTAAGTTAGTACTGATCAATGCATGGCACATCATGTTAGTGAAAAAATCAATGGGAGTGATTAAAGCACAGGCCAAGGTTGGTGGATTAACCATAAATCGCCAAATCAAATACAGTAAGTACGGTAAATTTGGCAAGCAGCACTGAAAATTTTTGCTTTTCAGATCCTTTTGGCAACTCATCGCCCCTATTGGCGCTTCGAATTACTCCCCCGCCCCCCCCCACCCCCCCCCGGTCAGGTAAAATCCTGGCACAACCTTGTTAGGTTCATACAGACTTACTCCATTATTTTACCCTTTAATGTTCATCGTGTTTATGTATGGAAAACATCATTACTAGTACTTGTCTAATGTAAATTTAGAAGATATTTCAAAATAAATTTTGGGTGACAATTTATTCCTTTTAAATGCACACTACGTCCCCTCTCTGTTCTAGGGACACTAAATTGTGTAGTTCTGTTCTGCAAAGAGAAACTGGACAGGAAAGCCTTCTCCCACATACAATAGCTACTTGTAATCTTTTCCTTTCCTTTGTTGTGGACTTCTTTTGTTAGCCACTAGTCCACCAAACAGGTGATAAGTAGTACCAGCACTGGTCAAGTAGGCTAATGTTTACTGATAATGGACTGAGGTGTGAATGCCATGTGTGTGCACCAACTTATCTGATCAGGTTGTTGATCTTTGTTTATTCAAGCAAAAAGGTGTGGACAAGGTCTCAATAGGGCCAAGATTTCATCATGGTGGGTTAGGTTAAAATGGCTTTCATACTTTAAGATGACAAGAAACCCAACCAAATTGACTGCACAGTAGCTCATACTGTATCAGATCTGCCATGGTGTAACACATACTATACGAACAATGCCTCCTCTTTCACATCAACTACCGAATGTACTGTACTAAAAGTACAGTATGGTATTAAAGTTTTATGTGAGGCAGTACTGTCTCTCAAAACTGTCAGATCCCTAAGGTGGTGCTTTCTGTAGCAAGAACTTTTCCCCAGTCCACTGTTAAAGTACTGTAAATCCATTCAGAAATCATAAGTACTGATGGGATATATCAACATTTTGAAATTCAGTAGGTACTGGTATCTCAGTGTGATTTTTAGCTCACACATGTACACAGTACATGTGTGAGGTTATAAAATGGGGCAGATGTCGTCAACTTTTCAACAAAAACTCTTCTTCTTTTTGATGTGAGGAGAATTGGGGCTGAAATTTTGGGATATGATTGTTTGTCAGCAGAGCATTAACACCAACCTATTTGCATTCCATTATAGGAAAGTTAAGTTGGGTTTTAAAGCTGTTTTTGTGGAGCTGAGTTCACTGTGCCTGCTGAACAGTTAGCTGTTTATCCATTGTACTGATAGCAGTGTGCTTGATTTTGTGTTCAGTTGTTATCTTGCAAATGGATATGCAGGCTGTTTGAAGTTCAATCCATCAACACACATGTGTTTGTTCATCAAGTGGCCTATACAGTCTGAACATGGAGTTACAGGGTCTGAAGCAATTCTGTGGTCAGTGTGGCTTAACACATGAAAGGATATAGGCTTAACTTTTAATTGTGGGGATATCTCCCATTCTGTTCTGTTCAATTGAGTTGTTCAAGTCAAGTAATTGCAATTGAACTGTTTTGAGTTCAAGTGCAGTGGGAGCTTTATGAGAGTCTGTTTTATTTTGATCAGTGCAAACCCATGCAGTGTTTCTTGTGGAATTGAAGGTGCGATTAAATGTACTTTGCAATACTTTAACAGTTTATAGGTACATCATACAAACTTTTTTTCAGTTGTGCTGCTAAGACAAGTGTGTACAGCCTTTGCAGGCTTGCTTGATATGAGAAAATATGCAGTGATATTTGTAGCTATCTGTCATAAAACTATGTCAGTTGCAGGTTTACATTCCTTAACACATTTGTGATTTTACTGATGGGTTTCGATTTCTATTAATTATTACGCTCCTCTCTTCCCTCTCATTTGCCTTTGTAAGGTAAGGAGGTTTTTTGGAAGCAGATGAAAAGATGATAAAATTTGGTTTTGTGAGTTTCTATTTTTAACAGACAAGAGAAATTGTGTGAGCTACACAACAGCATTGCTGTTCTAGTGCTGTTATTGGTGTTTATGTTAAGAAAAGTGATTTGAGTAGTGCCATTGATTACAACTTGGGTACAGATCTATGGTAAGCTTGCAACAAAGGGGTCGTTTTCATTCGTGTAGCCATGTAGCAAGATTTTACACATACATATACCTGACTTAAATAACCAAAAGTACCTTTGCCTAACATACTTACTGTAAGCCTTCAACTTCAACATTTTAATTTGACCTTTCTCATTGGCAGACATCATGAATCTCATGTTATCAGACTGTCGTCCTTGGATTTCTGCTGAAGAACAAGCATTTCTAGAAGACCAAAGCTACCATCAAATCAAGCGTTTTCAAGATATGACAAAAACAAAATTTCAAGACCTTGTCATTAGTGGAGAACCTTTTATTGTCACTGATGCAATCACAAGTAAGTTGCTTTGAATTGCCTTGGTTTCTTCTTCTGTTGCTATGGTAATAATTACTTTTAAATCAGTTTGGCGAAGTTATATTGACATTCAGAGTGGTGTATGAAAATCTGGTGATAGCTTTGCCCTTATTTTTTCTCTCATTTAATAGATCATTATCAGGGTTGTAGCTAGCCACATTTGAGTGCTGGGTAATTGTCTGATCTGGCTAAAGTGCCCCACCCTATTCCCCATGGCATCTACCCCATTTTTCAGCCACTACTTTTTCATTTTCCTCATTTTACTTTAGGGAGTAAATTTGGGACTAGTTTTAGGTACAGCAAATTTGTGTTGGGCGGGGAGACTTGTGTTTGCCTGGAGTGCCGGGCGGGAATATCGAGTGCCGGGTGCGGCTGCCCAGCACCACCCTCCGTAGCTACAACCCTGATCATTATAGTATATATATTTCCATGGGCTTCTCGTAGAATTGAGATGAGTAAGGGTAAGGGGAGGGGGAGGAGAGGCATTAGAAGTGGGGTGGGATGGGCCTAAATCCAGTGCACAAGTGAGGCAGGGCAGGGCTTGTGTTTGTAGGGATATCACTTAGACCAATCATGAGGTCTGTAGTTGAAACTATTGCTGTGAAAACATAGTGGGTGTGGGGACATGATTGATATTGTGGTGAAAAATTGTTTTGGGCTTTACTGCCAGTTGCTTTGATGTCAGAATTCCTAAACTTGAGTACCTATGATGGGTGCAGTGGCCGTATTACATGATCGAAGGCACTGTCACAATATACAGTAAAACATATTTAAGCATAATGAACTAAAATGAACTACAAAGGCTGAAGTAAGTCCATAACTTTAAATCTATGACTTTAAAGCCTCATAATAATTGTGTATGTTGTTTATGTGAAAGCAAAAGTATGTCACACAAAGTACAGTATATTACTCATTTCAGATTGGTCATCACATGTGAAATGGGACTGTCCTTCCTTCTTTCAGAAGTACCCAGATGTGCAATTGTTTGATTGGGAGGTAGGATTTCTTTACAGTAAAATGTATTAAGTCATCAATTAGCTCTTTTAATTTTTTCAAGAAGCAAGAATGCCTGAGAAAAGCAAGTACTAGTTTTATTTCCCTTACACATCTCGGGAAATTGTTACGTGGTTGTAGAGTGATGTCTGAAATCTCCTTCCCAGCAGTTTAAGAGTAATTGATAGGGAGAAGACTTTACTTGTTTAAAGCAGGGTTCGTACAGGTCCTTAAAAACCTGAAAAGTCCTTAAATTTTGATGCTTCAAAATTCAGGACTGAAAAGTACTTAAATTTCACCAAAAATGGTCTGTGGTCCTGAAAAGTCATGAATTTTCTTGTGTTTTTAACAAAAATATATCAATTGAAGTAGTTTTGATGTAGGGTCGCCGATTTTTTGCGATCGCAAAAATGGAATTGAACTTTCTGCACGAAATTTTACAGAATTTAGCAAAAATTATCAATATCTTGATACATATAAATTATATGACAGAAAATGGAGTATTTTTGTCCCAGACCATGTTAAATGAATGTTTGCATTTATCAAAGACATATTCAGACGTTTTTCGTTCCGAAATGGTGGCAAATTCACCTTCAAATCATCAAAATCTTTTAAAATTACGATCAGAAAAAAGTAAGAACTTTACGGAAATCGGGAAAGTTTTGTCGGTATAGGCTCCAATTTTGCCCATACTGTAGTGTGTTAGGCTAGGTCGCTTGTGTGTGACAAGTATTAGCTGGGTACATGATCGTAACCAGGTATGTTAAGCACTTCTTTTCAACATAATTTCCACTGGATATGGTGACTTTGACCAAGAAAGGTACTTTTCTGCCCAAAATGTAAAATTTATCAATATTATTACATGTAGCTCACACCAGGATCTGGTGTGAGCTATTGTATTGTGATATCACTCTATCTAGATCTATCTGTTCACAATTGTGTAGAATGCCACTCCTCCCACATGCTTTCATGGATCTGTTTGAAACTTGGGCACAATGTTCCTTAGATGGTGGACCATTTAGGGTGATCAGTAATCTATGGTCCAAGGTCCCATGTGGGCCCTATGGCTCATTTTATGAAATTCTTTAAAATGCTCCTCCTCCAACAGATTCTCCTGTGCAATGTTGATGGTTTGTCATAATGTTTTTCTGTTAGAGGAGGTACCTCAGGGGTGTTTAGGAATTTGGGGTCCAAGACCCAAGATGGGCCCTAAGGTCCATTTTGTGAAATACTGCAAAGTGATTAACTTTTTTTGCATTTAATCTTTTAACAGAGTTGACAGCCTGTCCTTAATGATGGTTGGTTAGTGATCTGTCAATGGTAGTCTTGAATTTTGGTCCAAGGTCCTATATGTGGGCCCCAGTGGCCTATTTATGAAATTCTGCAAAATGCTTTCCTGCCTGCAAATTGTCTTGTAGTATGTTGATAATATGTCATAATGATGCTCTGTTACTGATTCTTTTAGGGTACATACAGAAATTTTGGGTCCAAGGCCCAAGATGTACCCAAGGGTCCATTTTGTGAAAGATTGCAAAATGATCATCCGCTCCTCCAATTACAGTAATATTAGAGTTGACATCCTGTCATAATGATGCTTGGTTAGTGATCTGTTTATTCTTCTTTTGGGGGAGGGGTCTAAGTTCTCATGTGGGCCTTATGGACCTTTTTATAAAATTATGCAAATTGCTTATGCAGATTCTCTTGTACAATGTTGATAGTTTGACATAAATATATTTGGATAGTAGTACCTTCAGGGTATTCAGGAAAAAAGGGTCCAGGGCGAAATGAACCAAGCACCCATTCATTTAGAAGTCAGGTGCTTATGCTTGAAACGGTATTTTCCGAAGTTTTGAAAGTTGAAAAGGGAATTTTGTAATTTATGAAGCTTAAAATCAGTGGCCCTATTGATGAGCTGTGAAAAATAAATGTTCCGTACTGTTCATAAAGTTGTAAGATAGACTCAATTGATATAAGAGATGGTTATCCCTATTTAATACTATACTTTTAAATTCTTTCTGGTCAACGTTAGTTTGAGAAGTCCTTAAAAAGTTCAATAAAAAGTCCTGAAAAGTCATGAAAAAGTCATGAAAAAATAATGTAAGAAAAGAGTGGGAACCCTGTAAAGGTACAGGATTGGGAGGGGAAGGGAGTGAACCAGTATTTGCACCAGCAAGTGAGACTGCAGGATTTGTGCAATACCTGCTAGTATCTCCCAAGAAAGTATTCTTATGCAAGCAATTCTTTCTTTAGGTGTTTCAAATTATTTAGTAAAGTAATAGATGAGTTTCAAAAATTCTCTGTTGAAGGGGAAAGGTCTCACTCTTGTGTCCTTTTGTAGTAAGAATACTGGTGTACCCTTAGTGGGAAGTTGCATGCGGAATGATAACAGTCTGATCTGTGAGTGAGGTGGTGATGGATGTGTGTGTAAGGGGGGAAGGGGAGGGGGGGTCAATTGACTCCACATAAAAGAAAATCTTGATTAAGATCCTTGTTTACATCTTCTTTGCCATACTCCTATCAACAGTTACACAGAATATTAAGGGACAAATTGTGCCCTCCAAATGTTTTTGCATAAGTTGCAAAATGTAGAAAAAAGGGTGGATTAAAATTTTCATAAATATTACCATAAGCAATATCATTATTTGTGTGGGATATTGTGATACATTGTTTGTGAGAGAGAGAGGGGTATACTCTCTAGCTTTAATAGCTGTGAGCACTCCAGCTCTAGCAGACAGAATTCCATGCCATTTGGTTCCCTTGTGCATGTGTGCTGGTATGTCAATCTGAGTGGATTTAAGACAGTAGAGCTTTGTCGAAACAAAAGTTTGAATATCATCTTTATTCCTATGTATTAGATAAGGATTGTTAACCATAATTGCTTGGAAAATATGAAGAAAAATTGCTGGTGTGTCTTTCATTATATTTGACTGAAAGACTAGTGCAAGAGAGTGACGTCACGTTTCTACGTTTAGCTCTGTGGCCCTCACCCTTGACTGCATTGGATGAACAGCTAGTAACACACAAGCAATTATATTTAATACTGTGTCAAATTGTAAGAAAGACTTTTCGTGCTAAATGTCATGCCACATTTAAACATGAACTCTTCATTCATTAAGATTTAAAGTCTAAGCCTAGTGTACAGTATATGCCATAGTCTTCATAAGAAAAGACTTGATGAGAAGGAAAAGAGAAAAGTGTACTTCAAAGCCTAAATTAAGATGTGAAGACAACTCTAGTGTAAGCAGAACATTAGGCTAGCTCTAGTTTAATAGTCCTCTGCAAAGACCTGTGCTGTATGGCCGGTAACGGAAGGCTTAGCTTTCTGTTCATGGTCCTTTCTATGTACACGATCCTTCGTACTGAAAAATCCCTGGTCTTCGATCAGCACATTGCTGGTCAAAATTGATTTTCTCCTTACAGTATAGCAAAGTTAGGACTTAAATAACGTACTACTTAAACTTTTCCTTTCCATTTTACACCAGTTGTTGACTTACATGCTGTATACATATGTAATGATTCATCCACTTAACAGGTTAAAGGGCAAAGGAGGTCTAAGGCCCCATATTAAGATGCCCTGTAAGATGCCTTGATTAAGATTAACATGCTTTGCCATTAACTACATTACTTATCCAATTTTCAGCATAAAATCTCATTCTTGAAAATGTTTGCCAGGATAAGAGTATAACCAGAAGGTGACACATGGATAGAGAGTTGGTAGTCTAAGTTTGGTGGGAAAGAATTGTTTTTTTTTAGCATGTGAGAGGACTGGCCCTGGATAGTATGAGCAGGGAGTTTGGAAAATTGTAGTATACACTCTGCACAAGGGCTGTGTTATAGCAGTGTGACATTACACAGTATGGCTCAACGACTAGACTAGCTCTAGTGGGTATCCTGTTGTTTTTTAGTTATACATAGACATTTCTTATGATTATTCAGTCCAAACTCAGTGCATGTAATTGTGTAATGGCATCATGGAAATGGCATCATGGAAACATAATTTTTGCTGTATGGTTCTTTACTGTATGTATCTCTTTCAAATCATCGTTTCATCATACAAGTTGCAATCACATTAATATGAATATTTCACTAATTCTGCAAAGTTCTATGAAGGCTCAACAGACAAGTAGGAAGACATTGTGATAACATTATTTGTAGTACAGAAGCCTCAGCATGTTCCAGGTTTTCTTTTTTTGAATTTACTATTAACCAGTAAAAGTATAGGTCAGGTTTTTGTCTGCAAACTTTATATAAACCTCAGGGCTTGCTTCTATGCAGCCCCGTGTAGAGTCACTGTCATTTAAGTGGGTTGAAATTGTATAAACACCATATAAGTACAGTAGTTATTATGATAAATTACCTTTACTGGGGTCATTGATGTAAATATTATATATATATTATGCTTGTATACCTGTATGGTGTGAAAAACAAATAAATGAAATGAAATGAAATGAAATTTTGATTTCTTTCAGAGTCAAAAGGAACTTTCACTCAGAGATATTACTTCAAGACATGGTTATGATGGTGTCAGTTGTGCCAGTGGTTACCTCGATGACATCTCAGAATCCAACAAGAAATACTTCCAAGTATAATATTCTATAATATTGATAATGTTTATTACTAGTGTTCTAAACCTATAAAGAGGATTGCCTCACTACTCACAAAAACTGTAAATTAAATTCTGTTTCTGTTAAAATTACATCAGAATTTGTGAGATGGATGTACTTGTGTTTTATTGGTGATGGCATCTCCTCTCTCTTTGCTGTATGTAAAATAGCAACAGTTCATGTTAGAATGTAAGGTTCCTGCAGCCTGGAAAAGCCATGATATAGTATGTGCACTTTTAAGGCATGGAAAACTTATATAATTTTGCCCAAAATAACAAAAGACTAGGAAAAGTCACAGTGTTTTTGTATGTGTAGCTCTGTACCTTACAAATGCCTGTACAATGCATATTTTTTCCTGGATTTTTGTACCTAAGAAAAAAAAATCTATTCCTGGATTTCTTTAAATTTGATCATGAAAAGGCTACATAAAAGTCATGGCATTCTATTGTCCTTAAAGTGCAAAAACCCTGTTGTAGTTGTACTGACATGGCACATTTTTTCTTCTTGAACTCATGGGTAGCAGTATTATATTTGTGCAAAATCTCATTGTACTCAACACACTAAAGCTATGTTGATAAATGTAAATTTTGTACATTAATACAGTCATATATATGTTTCTTCATGTACAGAGATACTACACTGGTGCTCATACTTACTGTAATATAAAGATACTTTTGAGGTCAATAATTTAGAAGGTTTGATGAGGATTTTGTTTTCAAAATTCCGGAGGTGTAGACTGTTTTGGTGATAGGTTGAAGGGGAGGTGAACACATCCCCTTTTCAAAAGTTTCAAAAGTTTATTAGTTGACTAACATGCAAAATAGTAATTTTACATGCAAAATGGTAATTTCATTGGCACAGCTTTGAACTGTAATAAAAATTCACAATTAGACTTTTTAAAAGTTTATTTTATAAGAAGGAGGGGAGGGGTGGTTAGGAACCCATGGGGGTAGCTACCATTGCAGGCCTAAAGAAAAACCCCTGTATGGTTCTGATGTTTCAAGGTAAAAGCTGGGCAACTGCACATCCTCTATAACAATATTCCAGTTGCCAAGACCTTCCAAGACCTTTTTTACTTGAACCTTGTAATTGTGGGAATTTTTTGATATCATAATACTTTCATTCTCCTTCTTTCAACTGTAGGAGTTGTTACAGCAGCTGCCTCCTCCTGATTTCATGAAAACAGATACTCTTCTGATAGATGATGATGAAGTGTACGATCTGGGGAGTATTTTTATTGGAACGCCAGGAACAGGAGTTGCACCACATGTAGTGGAAACTTGTTCAAACTTCATGACTGCTCAGGTATGGTGAATCATTTTTGGTTTTAAACTGCACATTTTTGAGAATGTCTTGGAAGATTCTGGAGTGAATAATATCCACTACAATTAGTTCTGATTAAAGTACCAGCTATCACTCACTTACCAGACCAAATGTTTAGTAGTTACCCATATCTCATTCCGAAATGAAGTTGGTATTTCGGTGATGGGGTTAGGATCATGCAGTGTGTACATACTGAGGCCTGTACAATTGAGTATAGTACCAGTATGTACACTTTTCTTATGCTTGCTTTGCTGGGTACTAAGGCTGTGTGTTGGGCTGCGAACTGCGCCACTGCATGCCTGATGAAATATCAGTGATGCTGTTTGTCACTAGGTCTGTATTATTGTGGTTGCACGCATACTATACCTAGACATAGTGGTCAACAGACCTGCGTCCACTGAGGTTCCTAAGGTGTACCTCATCCCATTGACCTACTGTTTGCTGAGCTGCCTGCTTGGCCAGCATTTCTTTATTTTCTCATCTCTACTGATATAACAAACATAGTTGGTTAGAGTCTCTAGTCGAGTCAAGTGTATTTGATTCATTTACTCTTAGTTTGTTAAAGTCCAGTGTAAAAACATTACCTTAGTCAAGCTCAGCTCGTAAATCAAAGCATAACTATTCCAGTCAATTCGAGCTACAGCCCTTCCAAATAAGTTATTGGCTACGGCAAAAAAAATTGCTGCAGTAAAAAGGATATGCTTCGGCAAATATACACTTTACCTCGGCATTTTTTTAAACGGCATTAAAAGTTATGCAGCCATGTGCATGGCAAGTTAACAAAAGTTTGGCCTGTCTTCTTGTTTACAAACTTCTACTACAGTAGGTTAATGTAATTTGTTTGTTAAAACTCTGGGAATTCCATTGATAAAACCAATACAGCCACTTTGGGAATTTTTCCCACTTTATTACACATTCAAAAAGATAAAATGGCTGGTTGTGAAATCTAAAGGTCGCACTCTGCCGTGTCATATTCATGTGTGTACAGTTATCACTTTCTTGATAGCAGGCAGTGAGTACAGTAAATACCGATCGTAACAAACTTTTTAAATCAAGATTTTCCGTTAAAACTTGAAAAATTGCAACTATGTTTTGTATATAAAGCAATAATACTGAATATATTTGCTCAAGTTTCGATCGTGGTGGAAATTTTATCAGAAAACGATTTCTTTTGAAGTTGCTACTGGAAGCTTCATTTCGAGCCATGTAACCGGTAAGTCCCCGTAGGCATGTCCTGCAATCTGTCGATTATTAACTTCAGATTGATAACAGTAAATGCCTATTTTGTTACATTATTTTGCCTACAGCCTTTTTCTTGAGTATCAGCTCAATTGAGTGTCATAGCTCAGTAAATGGTTTTCACCCTATGTGTATTGATATACCCCTAAATATGAATGATTGTCAATGGTTTACTCAGAATGTGTAATATTGATACAGCAATAGCACCAATATTCTAAGATCAATGAGTCTTTCACTTTCAATCTTTACTCATACTCCACAGGTCACAGGAGTCACATCTTGGAGTTTTTCCTGGCCTGTTCTTGAGGATAGAAGTATACATTGGAGTAAACCCATTAGATTTTACCTTCAACCAGGTAAGGCATATCCATATTTTACTACACTACTTTCAGTTGGGTAAGGGAGGGGGAAATTTAGTACTAAAGTGTTATTGATCAATGATTGTCACAAGTTTGCACAAAATAGAACATTTGTTTTGCCCAAATGGTGTGCTGCAGCCCCAAGCCGCTGTCCATGTTCTGTATGGTTATGGTTAATCACAAAGTATAAACATGAACACTTTTACCTACTTTGAATTAAATGCAAATTCATAAACACCAGAGTCTATTTGCACAGAGCATTGTGACCATTTGCAGCACTTTGGATGCTTGCAAATCACTCTTGTGGATCTTATTTTCCAAAAGGTCAGTATCAGGACTGTCATTGCGAAAAGTCAGTGATAGCCATATTTTGTAAATTTTTTCATTCAAGGATTTCTGTGGCCGAACTGAATGCCTCAGCCATCTCCACTTATGAAATAATTTCTACTTAAAGTGGAAGTTGTTGATTGATTTTGTCATATGTGCCCATTTGCTAATTTTGACATGTTTGGATGCTAAAGAGGACATGTTTTGCAGACTCCTTCCCCTCCCCCCCCCCCTCTTCCATTGTTGCACCCACTTGCTATCTGAAGCCAGGAGAAAGAAGAAAAAATGTCTAGCATGATGCTTATGTATTTTCCATGGTGCATTGAAGCTTTATCAAAGTATTCCACCTTTCACCCAGTTTTTAGCTCATACCCAGCCACGATCAAGGAGGGTGGACATTTTCTGTCTGTTTACATTTGTGCAAAATATGCTATTTCTCTCACATGGTTTATTGGATGTTTATGAAGTTTGGACACAATGATCCATGGGTTGAGGGCTATCTAGGGTTGTCAAGAAATGTGAGTTGAAAGGTCATTCTGGGGTCATTTGGAGCCATTTTTGGAAATAGTAGTTGAAGTATAATGCAGAGGAAATTTTATTGGACATACCAGCATTTGTCTTTACAATGGAAAGCATTTGTAAAGATTATTAAAATTACATCAGAACAGAGTGCAAAACTTACTTTGGCAAAGCTGACTGCATGTATATGTTACTCTTGGATAAAAGACACTCTAGTGTGCATGAAGTGGAATTGGCTTATTGAATACTGCCTCTGGCTGTTAGGTTGTACCTGTGGAAGGAACTAATTGTACATGTCGCTAACCACTTATCAAATACATGTGAGCGTGCTTAAATTGGAATTGGCTAATAGACCATTAGTCTTCATACGTCTTCATATAGTTAACAGGCTGTAAGTGAATGCCTTCAGAAGGTTCGCAGACTTCAAACTGGCTAGTTGCATGACACACAGACATTTTGTATTTAGGTAACCTGGTTTGAATTCTCATTTCCTATACAGAGCTAGAAACATTTCTAGATATTTTAAAGACAGTATACAAGATGATTTGTACTTGCAGGCAAGTTACAGATCCAAGCCTCCAAAGATTGTGTGAAACAAAGATAAAAAGCTCAAATATTTGCACCACCTGGTTTCTTGATCAAGTAAATGTTGAGTGAGGTACAAAAAGGGGCAAACAACCTGCCATGCTCACTTCTGAGTGTTAGAGTTAGATGAGGTTTTACGGCTCAAATTCTAACCAACTGCTTTAAGTCAGGATGGTCACGGCCTTTTTTCCAGTTGCGGCTCACTGACTTTTTTTCACTACTCCAATGCTTATGCTGAGCACCAAGCACAATGGCAGTAGGTAAGTTTTTAGGTATGACCCGGCCAGGAGTCAAACCCCAGACCTTCCAGCTGCAAGTCGGATGCTCTAACCACTTGACCACTTCTGAGGGCCAAAAATGTCTTGCTGCCAAATATTCACACACAACTTTAATCCCAGTGTAAGAAACGTATCTTCCAAGCAGGAACAGATGGCCGTAAGATGTTTCTACCCCAGATTCAGCCATTTGTGCATGCACAGTCATGCTGAGATGTTCGAATAAATTTATGCAGCCCTCGAAAATAGCCTCGGCATTCAGCAATGCCGAGGAGGTAAATGCCGAGACAAATTGACTTGACTTGGGCAAAAAATTTTGTCGAGGCACTAGATTGCAGGACACGCGTACGGGGACTTACCGGTTACGAAAGTTGCACACTAGGCCTACACGGCTTGAAATGAAGCTTCGAGTAGCGACTTGAAAAGAAATCATTTTCTGATAAAATTTCCACCACCATCGAAACTTGAGCAAATATATTCACTATTATTGCTTTGTATACAAAACATATTTGCAATTTTTCAAGTTTTAACAGAAAATCTTGATTTGAAAAGTTTTTTACGATCGGTATTTATTAGCCAAGAGCTTTTTCAGTTTCTGTGTCTACATCTCCCTGTCTAGCTCTGATCTAACCTCAGTTTTTACTGCCAATACTCTGTGCAAGATTCATCTGAGAGAATGTAAAGGCAAATCTGCTTCAGATGGAAGCCTTCAGCCTAAAACAGAAAGTGAGGGGATTCTTAGCAGGTTTACATGAGAAGTCGAAGCACAAGCTTGAGTTGAATCATCATTTCACTCACAATTGCACTTGATAGTGATGACTCACAACATCTGCAGGTGCAGAAGAATAGAAACATGCTGTTCTCTTTCACACCCGGACTCCCTTAAGATTTACTTAGTGTTACTTACCTATAACGTAATTCTTTGTTGTTTTGTTGCATGAGTGTGTAGTGCAGTACTATGGCCTTGTTTTTGTAGACTGCAGGGAGGAGGTTACAAGCAAATAGCCCATTTCCTGTGTGACCGTGTGAGGCTGCTTTTGTATCCTGTGGTCAGTTTTTTTACTTTAGTCCAAGAATGTAACACTGTCTGAGAATGTAATGTTCAAGTCTCGATGTGGGCTCGTCTTGGCATGAACTAATTATCAGCGTGTTGCATGGCACACAACATTGTATTAATTTGATGATATAGCCCCTGAAATAATTTTACTCATCCAACATTTTTCCTACCCCTTCCACAGGGGAGATTGTCTTCTGGTTTACATCAGTGCGCCACCATATTGAAGTTGTAGAAGACTGCTCACTTAGTTTCAACTTCAAATTCAACAGCCCAATACCAAAGGAGTACTATGAAAAAGTGAAACAGGATGTGTCCTCACTGCTAGCAGAAATAGAAAATGGTGCTGGTGATGCTAGTTTAACCTCTGACCTGGATTTTATAAAAGACTGTTCCTTACTTGAGAAAGGAGGAGGATGGATGATTAGCTAGGAGAAGATACAGAAAGAACAGAGGAAGAGGATGGAATTAAAGTGTGAGGTATCAGCTACAGAAGCTAGAGAGAGAGGAACAATGAGGTTGCTGTAAACAGCAGTTCCAGCTCATGTCAGAACAAGAAGATAGAATGAAGACAATGAGGTTTGAAGAAAGGGGAAGGGGAAGTGAATTCTGTGTGTTTGAATGTAAACTTGAAACGTGATGTTTGCAGCGAGTGCAAAATATTTCTGAATTTGTGTAGCAATTTGACCAGATTTTAACAAAATGCAATACAGTACCAGATAAATACTCGGAACTTGCATAGAAACTAAAGAGAGTACTTCTGTGAGAGTCCTAGAAAATGTCGAACAGAGGGTCTCAAGTGTTTGGGTGGAGGGCTGCCTTTAACTTTAGGTCATCCTTGAAATTACTTGAAGAAGCCAGTACAGAATAGCTCTTCTTGTTAATATGTTGGGTTACTCAAATCTTTTGTGGGCCATGTCAGTGCATGTCCTGGACGGCCACTTGAGAACCTGTGTATAGAGTATTGATTCACAATTTAGTATTTTTTTGAGAGGGACATCACCTTCACCCCTTAAAATTCCCATTCTTCCATGAACTATTCTTCCCTGTCTTCCACACCTATTCACCACACCATTGTGGAAGCAGGGTTTTCTGCATTCTTTTGAGATACTGTAAGTGACGCATGACACTTCAAATTGATTCTTCCCATGATGGGCTGATACTCTACCATCATACTTGGTTTATGACCAAGTACTTTTAACAGGTTCTTCAGATGATGCTGTGCCTCAGATTTTTTGCTTGATAGTTGGCTATCATCTTTTGTGATGAGAAGTGGGAATTCTAAATTGCCAGATAAGTTGGTTTGGACACTAGCTCTCCATCATTTGGTCTTCAATTAACCATTCTTTAAGTTAGGTATGATTCCTCTTCTCTAGGTCAATATCACAAATTGGGATTGTCTCACGTGAAGCTGTTCCTACCATGTTCAATACTGAGGCATGGATTACAATTCTTGTACTGTTCATGCTCAGTTGTCCTAACACTATCCATGGAGGTATGTGTATAGGCCCCTTTGGGGTGCCCTTTAGGCAGTTCCTGCATTCTTTTAAAAACTTCTGGACAGTTCTACCCAGAAGGAGGGTAGTGTCTTACTCATCTTTTACCTCAGCTATTCAGTTGGCAGTAACCCACATATACCTCTGGTGTGTGTATTACTTTTCGATCTCCAGGAATGTCCGAGTTCTCCATTAAGATTGGTAATTGCTCTTTGTGCTCTGTCAGTGCCTTGATTACTATGCTATGTGCCCATCTACCTGTTGGGACAATATGGTGACCCCCACATGTTGAAAGCTCATACTTGTCCAGGGGAATTCAGACATTCTCTGTCACGAAGTATAGGGTCGTCTAGACACACACTGGATTGGTAGTCAAAAACAACTTTATATTAGAATATCGCTGATAAATACTTCCACTGTACTAAAAAACTTGTGCTTATAATACCGTACGTATTGTACACTGCTTGCTTGACAACGTCATCATGTCTGTACACAACAGAAACTTCAGAAGTACTCCAGTTCACTTACTTATATGCCTACTGTACACAAAACATACCAAACATTCCAACTTTCTTAACATATGCCAGTTAAGTGTGTGCTTAGTAGCTTACACAAAACGATAAACACAGGTGCTGTACATAACTTCAATTCAAAACAACTGTGAAACTATATACATTTCAACACTCCCATTCAGTGAACAGTTTGTTTATGCTCCAGTTCTACAAGTCCCATCCTTTTATGAATGACTTTAAAATTTCCTTTCGATAGTGGTTTTGTTAATAAATCTGCTAACATATATTCAGTGGGACAGTATTTCAGTTCAATGATATTCTACTAACTGCTTCTCTAACAAAGTGAAATCTAACCCTTTTGCGCTCGGAAGCCAGGATACAGGAGAGGGATCTTAGTTTAGTTGATATTTTGACACTTTAAGAAAAAATACTTGTACAGAGACCTTTATATCATTGGAAAGGTCAGAGTTTGAGGATTCGATGTAGCATATTATTTTTTGACAATTAGTCTCATTACTTATGCAAATTAGCTCAGCAGGTACCAATTTTTTTTGTTTCCATGGAAACCACATGCAAATTATCCTTGGTTTTTTTTTTGGTAAAGGGGCATGTTCACACTTTCCTCTTTCATTTGATATCTTGTTTTTGCAATTTGGTCGTCAAATGATGAAGATAGAACAATTTTAGTGAAGGAAGGTGGCTTACAGTAACACTACATACATAACAAGCCTAGGCCTGCGTTCGTACATACATACTGTATGTAGCCTAACTAGGCTGTTACACACAGTACATATACTAGCCGAGACATATCTCGTACTGGCTTAGATTCTTGCAAAGATTTCGTACTTCTGAAGAGTTGGTTGCAATTATTAGGATACTGAACATTCACTTGACTTGAAAAACTCGAAATTATGGTGATATTCCATCGTTTTGGTCTGTGTTTTGACAAGAATGTTCGTTGTGTACGTTCGTTGTTACTGTATGCACCAGCAGTGTACAAAGGTCACGGTGTCACCATAGTGTTTGTTTACATAGGGGCCTCTAGTTTGATCAGTTTAGATGGCGCTATATAGCCATGACTTCATTATTTTGATGCTTGAGGCTTATACGGAATTTTGGAAAGACCATTTTGGTTTTTGAATGACCAAAAATCGGACTTGTCGTTGTGGAGCTGTGAATTCCTTCAGTGGGATCAAATTTTGGGGTAATTTTTGACAATTTTGAAGCACTTTTTGATCTTTTTTGTAGGATTAATACTCCAAACCCTGCACCCGGCCCTCACAATGGTGCTTGTCTCAGCTTATAAAATAGGCCCAGGACTACTTCAGGAAAGTTATTTGAGGTGCTGGCTCATTTTATTTTGCCAGCTATGATTTTTTGAAATCATAAGGTAAAATCCTCAAGTTTTCGCTATTTTTCTTGAAAACACGAAATTCAACTCAATGTTTGGGAAAATTCTCAATATGAACCCACCCCCAAAAACGGTACAACTGGACAGAACGTTTTGTTAGCTTCACTTTGGTGGTTGAATGAAGGCTGAGAAGTGTAAAGTGAAAAAGTTATGACTTTTTTAAAAGTATGTAGCACCTTATGTCGATATCGACAAGATTTTTTAAAAAGGGTTTTTGTATCAATATGTTTTGTCCTTTAGTGCCTAACAGGATTCTTGGCAATTGCTGTGGTACCTTGATTGTCTTCAGATTGTAGTGGGTGACTCATTTACATATCCCATCTCATTGAGAAGTTCTTGCAACCACATTATTTCCTGGGTTGCTGAACATAGTGCAGCATACTCAGCTTCTGCTGTTGACAGAGAGGTAACTGTTTGTTTCTTGCTAAGCCAAGACACTGCACTTCCTACCAATAAAAACAAATTTCCGGTGGTTGAGTGCCTCGAATCAACATCCCCGGCCCAATCTACATCAGAATATCCTACCAGCTCAATTTCTTTGTTTGGTCCTGCAGGTGTTTCCTGCACAGTTTTTGGTTCAACCATAACATTGTATGCAACATGATGAACCTTTTCTGACACTGCTGTATCTGCATATTCATCATAACCATACCTAACAGGTGGAAGTCTATTTCTAACTTGTTTTGTTTCTTCTGTACCAGTTTCATCTCCCACTGGTTTCAAATCTACTGATTCATCTTTTCTAGTTTTTGAATTGTCATGCCTAAAATCTGTTTCATTGAAGATTGCATCTCTTTTGATAACTACTTTATGTTTATTCTCATCGTACAAACGATAGCCCTTCGTAGTTGTGCCATATCCTACAAATCTAAGCTTTTCCTGGTTTTCTGTCTTGTTTCTTTCTTTCTGAATCTGGCACATGGGCATAGGCAATACAGCCGAACACTCGAAAATGTCCAACTTTCGTTTGGTTTCTTTCCACACCATACCTCAATTGGTATTACATCTTTATGAAGTGATGTAGGCAACCTATTTTGTATGTAAGCTGCTGTATTAACTGCTTCAGCCCAGAAGCTTTTAGTCAAACCTGCATGAGCAATCATTGCTCTAGCTGACTCAGCAAGGGTTCTATTCATTCATTCTGCTACTCCATTTTGTTTATCAAAATTCTTTACACTTACACCATTAACCAGTCCCTTTTGCAGGAGGACTTCCTTAAGACAGTTTTTGTTCACATGTCCTAGCCTTTGATGCCACAAATCTGACTCACTCATTTCATTCATAGCTACAGAAGTAGGATCAATGGTAGACATACAATCTAGTTGATAAAGTTTACCTAGTGTCCCTACAGCTTTCAGTTTTTCTGCCTTTGACCTGATCCAACACTTTTTTGGCCCAAAATTTACAGTATATTCTCTGTTGCCACCCTCACTGAGAACAAATTTGAAGCAAGGTCTGGGACATACAACACATACAAGATAGCTTTTGAGCATAACTCACTTTTATGTAACATGTCCAGTTTGACTTTACCAACACCTAATACCTTGACTGTTCTACCATCACCAAGCTCAACATTCTGTGGTGCACTGAGCTCTTCATCAGTAAACAGTTCCTTCATACAGGTCATATGGCTTGATGTGCCTGAGTCTGGACAAACCATATTCTTTTTAGGGAAATTTCAGACCTCCAAAATGCACTAGCATCATCACTATCAGTTTCTTCTTTATCATTAACAGTTTTAACTTGAATAGCTTTGTTTCCTTTGTAGCTGGACCATTTGCCAGTGCCTCTAGGCCTACTTGAAGACTTGGGTTTACCTTTTGTACACTCTCTATGAAAATGTCCAAACTCTCCACAGCCATAACACCTTCCTGCTCTCTTTGATCTTCTACCTTGACCCAATGCACTCTGATCTGCACCTACCAGAGCATCATCCTGTGAGTTGCCACCTGAGGATCTACTGTACTCTGCTCTTCATGGATAAGGGCCTCATGGACATCCCTTAGTCCTAAATCATCACCCTGTGTTTCCAGTGCAGTTACTAGTGTACTGTACCTCCTTGGCAAAATACCTAGCAAAGTCACAACCTGGTCTTCTTCAGAAATAGGAGCTCCAATGGCAGCCAACCTGTCCGTGATTTCTTTCATATTTTTCAAATGTTTTTCAATGGATTCACCCTCTGCCATTTCAGTTCTGAAATACCTCTTTTTGAGCAAGATTTTGTTAGCTAGAGAGTCCCTCTCAAACTGAGTACGTAGGGCATCCCATGCGTCCTTGGGATTTCCACTTGATGTAATCATATACAGCTGACTGGATGCTACTGCCATTACAATGGTAGAGAATGTCATTTGTGACTTTGTTGAGTACTCACTTTTTTCTTCTCACTAGCAGTTTCTGTCAGTTGTTCTGAATCATCTACAAACCCCCATAGACCTTAAGCAAGCAACAAGTGTTTCATCTGGAATTTCCATGTCAGCCAGTTTGAGCCATCCAGCTTGTCAATCTTCCACATGTTATCTTCTGCTATTTTCAGCCGTACTTAGTCCAAACACTAACAGTTTCAAGATATAAATGACAATCAACAGCAAAGCTCAAACTCAGTAGTATTCCCCACAGACTCCAGTGTCTGGGCCCATAACCTATTAGAATATCGCTGATAAATAATTCCACTGTACTCAAAAACTTGTGCTTATAATACTGTACGTATTGTACATACCAAACATTCCAACTTTCTTAACATATCCCAATTAAGTGCGTGCTTACACAAAACGATTAACACAGGTGCTGTACATAACTTCAGTTCAAAACAAACTGTGAAACTATATACATTTCATTTCATATTTCGATGGGTCATGTATGTAGTAACATTTTGCCAAGACTTTTTGTAGAGCTGGAATGGGCAACAGAGCATTTCACATACTTTATACACTTCATGTTGTTCTCTCTCTTCTGGTTGAGGCGTTTCAGATCTTTTATTTTCTAGTTCTTTGTTGGTTTGTTACTGTACACCAACATGTATGAAAAAGACATGTTTTTATCATTCCACTTTTGCATTTTAGACTCTCTGAGCAGTGTGGAGCTATGTGATATCTCCTACACCTGAAACACAATCCCAGTTTTCTGCAAATTCTTGTCTTTCAGTTACAAGTTCTCTACTCCAAGCAAATGGACTCTTTGAAGGTCTGGAGTCTAGAATTGAGTCTACTTTGGCTTCTGCAATAGTCAGGACCTCATGAGTGACTGTTTGTCATCTCAGGATCATACAAAGAATCAGCCTTTCCCATGCTCTTCTAAATTGGCTTGTCATGGGAGAGCTAGAGTGCCACTTGTAGTGATCCTTGCTTTAATTTAAAACCCTTCACTTATCACGGATACCAGTATACAGATGGACTTCTTCTTTTAGTTGATATTTTGAACTTTCCAGAAAAAATTTGTACAGAGACCTGTATATCATTGGAAAGGTCAGAGTCTGAGTTAGTTAGTTAGTTAGATGAGGTTTAACGTCCCAGTTTCCAACCAACTGGTTCAAGTCGAGACGACCACGGCCTTTTTTCCAGTTGTGGTTCACTGGCTTGTTTTCCCTACTCCATTGCTTATGCTGAGCATCAAGCACAAAGGCAGTAGGTTCAGAGTCTGAGGATTCGATATAGGATACTATTTTTGACAATTAATCTCATTAACTATGCAAATATGCAAATCAGCTCAGCATATACCAGTTATTTTTGTTTCCATAGAAACCTCATGCAAATCGTCCTTGTTTTATGGTGTAGGGGCATGTTGGCCACACTTTCCTCTTTCATTTTATACTAAGTTTTAGAATATTTGTGGTAAAATGACAAAGATAGAACAATGTAAGTTCAAGGTAGGTGGCTAACGCTATGATATACAGTAGCCTAGGCCTGCACTCGTACATAGATACTGTACGTAGCCTAACTACACACACTATATGCACACTACGTGCGCCACATAACTGCTTGGGATCGATCAGATGGCCTGGTTGAACAACTGATTCCACCGATTCTGGAGATTCACTTGACTTGGAGACCTCGAAATTATGGTTACGGCCTCCCTTTGCTGTCCATTTTGACTGTCTTTTGTGTCTTGTGCGTTTGTTGTACGTTGTTATTGTACACACTATCAGCATACAAAGTAACGTTACTAGTACAGTGTGTGTATATATGAGAGACTCTTGTTTTGACCACAGATGATGGCTACGGCATCTTCTAAAGAACACTTTGGTGTTTGAATGAAAAAAAATTGGACTTGCCGTTGCAGAGCTATGATTTTTTTTATCGGGCCGACTTTTTGGGGTAATTTTCGATAATTTTGACCCAATTTTTGACCTATTTTTTAGGATATTCTCCAAACTCTGTACCCCTTACACTTGGGCTTGTCTCAGCATATTTTGATGCCCAGTGCTACTTCAGAAAAGGGATGGAGGTGTTGGCCCAATTTATATTGCTGGAAATAATTTTTTTAAAATCATAACGGCAAATTCTCGAATTTTTGCTACTTTTTTGAATAATAACAAATTCAACTGAATTTGTAGACAAAGTTGTCATGAACCCACCCCCAGAAATGGTAGAATTGGACAGAACTTCACTTTGGTGGTTGAATGAAGGCTCAGGAGTGTAAAATGACAAAGTTATAATTTCTTAAAAAAGGTCTCTAATTTGAAGTCAAATTAAACGTCTCTATGAGTAAAAAGTTAAATTAATGTTGCCTACCTCTGGTCAAGACAAGATTTGAAATGCTTATTTATGACAAGTAGGCAGGTTTTATGTACTTGCGAAAGGCCTTTTTCTCCTCCTTCCATCCTGTGTCTCTGGTTGGACTTCTTTCTCTATGTGACAAACTCTTCTCGGTTTCTCTACGTGACAAACTCTTCTCGGCAATAGTTCCTTGTTCTCTGGATGAATCAGATGGCCCTTTGTTCTGATGTAAGGTTTCAACATGCCTTATAAGATTCCCCTCTTGGTCAGAGCTGTAGGAGCACCGCTCCGCCTTATGCCTTTCTCTCTGGTGATTTTTCAATCTGGCCACAGACAGACTCCTCTAATCACCTTTAACAGTATTCAAAATGTAAACCTCGGCTATTATCAACTCATGACAGAGGATGATCTGCAAAATTATATGGGTCCTAGAATAGAGCTGGATCTGGGAAATCCTGCCTGCAGTGCATACAGCAATCGAATCATTAAAATATTGTAAAAGCAGTAGTGGCAGACAGCTGAGTGGAGTACCAGGAATAAATTATAAAACACAATTCAAATAGAGTATATCTAAACTATCATCATATTATGCAAAATAACACAATGGATGTAACTGAACTGATCGGAGCCTTCAGTTAAAGAGTATACAACATAAAAATACATTAAATAAGAATACAGTAGTACATAAACATTATGGGTGGTTCATCACTACAACGACTGGTGCTGGCTTCTCAGGAACTCTGTCAAGTCTTGGAAGTTGATTCTGCTGGTACATAGCATCCAAATAAAAACTGAGGTATCTGAACAGTACTTACAGTTCGTTGGTATGAAACATTCACAGAATGGCACTTCCAAAAGTCCAATCGAATGTAACGCAATCTGATCTAATAACACAGTAAGATCACAAACAGCACAAATAAGACATCGACTGTCACTGTTAGGAATCATGATGGCAAACTCTTTAAAAATATTAACTAATGGCTAAACAAAGTAGTTACTTCAAAATCTTCTGGTTCCTTCTCAGACAGTTTGGTGAGAGACCAGGTGATTTATAATACAAAACAGGATACTGTTCTTTCTTCTGACAGTAATGGTCTTCTGAACAATACGTTGTCAGGAATACAGCAATGCAACTAATTCAGAATAAACAGTAGGAAAATCTCTCCCATGCTCCTACTTAGTTTTAAGATGAGATAGACATAAATTCTAACTTTCCTGCTCTCTTGCCAGAGACAGTGAATCAAGTAACTTAATGTGAAATAATTGAGTGATTTGTAGTGACAAGTACAAACGAAAATCTCAGTAACTCTGTTTATACTC